>JAHZTW010000001.1:477791303-477811004 GCA_020283515.1 Alliaria petiolata | reverse complement strand
AAAAAAATTGATGAAAAGTTAATAACCATCAAACCATGATGAAAAGTTAAGTTTTACGGATTGCCTAAGAACATTTTCAAGGTTGTTTTCATGCAAGACAATCATATGAAATAGTCCACTAATTAACCCTCCATATAATCTCTAACTATTGACGCTTTAAACGCAAACATTCCCTGATTATTGTGAACCCTAGAAATAATAATTGAGTATATATACATTTAATGGTATTTGGATAAGGGAATCAACAAACAATATTTTTCTATCGATCAAGAGATAATTGGTAAAAATCATTTCATGAAAACATTTTTATCTTCTCACGCCCTCAAATTTAAAAGTGTAAGATAAAAATTCATGAAAGCACTGATGTAGAATATACATACCAATTTACTTATTTGATTATTATTCGATTTATATGTTGTAAAAAATCATTTTCGATTTGTTTAAACTCTAGGGTTGCCTAATAGTGAATGCTTTCATTATTACTTTCTTGGCTTCTTCCCTCTAAATTGTTACAAATTAATGCACCAAATTTACGAGAAAACCAATGGTTCAAAAACCGTCAGTGAGTCAATAGTCAATAGTGAACCATCTAAAACAACCAATAAATCTCATTTTAGGGAAACAAACAAAATACATTGTTTTTAATTTGTTTATATGCCAACATTTAAACCGAGGGAACACGTGATACTAACAAACACCCGCGTATGGTAAAAAATCCTAGTATACAACTACCATATCAAAGAACGATAGTTCTTTCCAATTCAAAAACCCTACTGGTTATTTAATCTTTTAAAAATAAATTGGTTTTTCTAAAGCATCATTATATAAATAAGATGCTTTTCATCATACCCTGACAACTGTTTAGAGAAATGATTATTAAATCTAAATAGCACCACAAATATTAAATCACAACATACACAACATAAATTACGTTATTGATATATATATATAAATCTCGATTAACTGAAAAACAGAAGGTTAGAAATGATAATTAGGGTTAAAAATAGCATTTGAGTATAAATTGCATAACAAGATGCTCACTATAAATCTCTATTTTTTTACAGTATTTGAACAGTGTTTATTAAATTGCATAACAAAATGCTCAGATCTGAATTATAGTGAACGCCATGACCATCATACTAAGGAATAGTCCTTTCTTCACTTTAAAATATTTTGAAATGAAGGAAAATAAATTTTAAAACAACGCTCCATATATAAACAAGACAAACTTTTAATCAAATATAATTGGTTTTTCCAAAAAAATTAAAAAATAATAGAAATCTAATTTCAATTTCATCACCAACACCAACACAAACAAAAAAAAAGCATAACAAAAAGGCATTAGTAAGTCACAACAAGAATAGAGAAACCTACATATCACATATGTATATAAAGCTCAACACGAACTAAATATAAAGTAAAGATAGCGAAATAACAAATCAATACGTACCTTTTGGAAGATGAGAAATGAGAACTAGGGTTTCAAAATTAAGCAAGAAGAAAAGAGAAACAAGAAGCAAGGGAGTAAGATTATGAATAGGAAGTGATTGCAGTAGCAAAATATAATGATGTTTAGATATTTGGTAGTGAGGAAGAAAGTAAAAAAGAGACCTCTATTTAAAGGTATTACAACATGACATGTTGTTGTTTACATAAAACATAAGAACCATTAGATCAAATTTGATTAATCTCCCCCGTCCAAACTTGTGAGTCATAAACAGCCCTAGATTCATTGTATCTAACTATAATACTATCAATTAAAGTTTTTTTTTACCAATTTTGCATGATATATTAATTAACATAAAGTTGAAATATCTTTTTTTCCAGATCTAAATATTATTTTCTACATTTATATATTATAGTTTATTAAAAATTAAGAAGTAAACAAAAATTTGACTGGTTTGAATTTCAAACTTTGAAATAAAGATATACACCCAAAAATATCAAATCCTGTGATTGATAATTTTTTTTTAATATTTGATTTCAAACAATTTGTTACTAACTTTCAATATGAATAATCCAAAAGCATTTCCTAGTACTGTTGCATAGCTACCAAATTCATTTAAGTTTGTATTCAAACATTTTGCTTAATTTAAACATAAATTAAAACGAGAACGATGCATAGCCAAAAAAAAAGAGTTGATAGCACAATTGATGGTTGAGTAAAGAAGCTTTTTTTATCTTAAATGCAAAAAAATTCTTACAAGTACACAAAAGCTCGGATTATTAATGTTTATGTTGTTTACGAGCCTACATGATTTTTCAGTATGAAACACTTGTTGCAGTATAGTCATGGGTTTTTCCTAACGCATACACTCCAGTCTAATAATATAACACACATAATTCTGATCATTTATGGGTTTTTCCATGCTCTTCTTTACTTAGCATTCTTTACTTTAGAACAGTATATGATACCTAGACATTTTTGCCACATACATATTTGTGCCTCGGTTTTTTTTTTTTTTTTTTATCTCAAAATACTAGAAATGTCCAGATGAAATCCGATAAAGTTAGATATACAATAAAATTTCCGACAGTTTCAGTGTGAAACCTGATACTTGTTTGCTGCAGGAAAGACATTTGATGGACCATAACTTGCCAAAAACAAGTCCACCATTTTATTTTATTTTGCTAGAGCGAAACAAGGGCTGTGAATGAAGAAACACAAATACATGTCAGGATTGTGCAACAGATGATGTTGCAAAAAGTTACTGGGGTCATGGAGAAATGTCAAATAAAATCATCTAGAAGAAATATATCAAGTAATGATAAATATAACTATTTAATAGGAGAAATTTATCTTTTAAGTTGTCGAGAAGTGCAAGTGTAAAACACGCAAGCTAGTAATAATATTAGCATGCACCTCGTATGAAAAAAACACGCATTGCCATATTAAAATGTAAACCCATGCATACTTCAAGTGCATGTGTATATCATATCAGTTGATACCTAAACTAAAATGTATTACCAAACCAGTACAGCAGTTATAAGTGAAATTTATTAATCTGTTTTTTTGGCTAACTTTGGATCTGCATAAAACATGATATGAACTCTGACGCTGATCATTTCCACAGTTATATGTGGCAGTTTAAGTGTAGTCGTAGATAATCCTATGCTCATATCTACAAAAGTATCATTGTATTATAAATACATAATATATGCGAGCCAGCTAAATAAATGCCTTATATTGAAAATCAATGAAGCAAAGCAGATTGATTGACCAGAGATTAAAAAATGCCTTATATTAAGCAATATCCAACATAATTAACTCCTAAGAGGATCAAAAAATTCACGCTGCCTTTAGAAAACTTATGTAGAGTAATATCCTTAACCGCCACAAATCGCATGAGCACCACCAGAACAACCTCGAGAGGCCACAAAACCATGTGTTATATTTCCTCTTTAACACCAAGCGACATACGTTACACAAGGAAACTATAAATTTTAACGAAAAGAAAAAATTGTCCTTCTACACTAGTTTCGAAGAAAAGTAATCAACAATCACTTATTTCCTTGAGTGATTTACATCCATAGGCCCTTTAACACCTTGGAATTTTAAGGAGGGCACCTTTAGCTTAGCAAATATTCCTTTTCCCCTTCCTAATTTATTTTGAAGAATTTTTTTAAAAATTAAA
Organism: Alliaria petiolata; assembly: GCA_020283515.1. Classification (NCBI taxonomy): domain Eukaryota; kingdom Viridiplantae; phylum Streptophyta; class Magnoliopsida; order Brassicales; family Brassicaceae; genus Alliaria; species Alliaria petiolata. The sequence continues at coordinate 477,807,369 of JAHZTW010000001.1, read as the reverse complement.
ATAAAACCAGTTCGAAAAGAATAAAAAAAAAAATACAAAAACACCTCGAAAGTGATAGGATTTAATGTAGCAACTTACAAAGTACAAACAAATTTGGGTTTACATAGTTTTACATAATGACTAGTTCTTGCTCCGAGTACATGATTCTTCTTCTTCTTCTTCAGGTTTCTGGTTTTCTTCTTCTGCAGGTTTCTCTTTTACATGATGCCGGATTTCTCGTTCTGTAGTTATTTGGTAAGTCAAACTCGTACATATTCTCATGGACACAAACGAATGGACAAGAAAGTCATGGACATGTGTTAATAATTATCCCTAACCCAATAACTTTATGGACATCTATACGAACAAAAACTAATGGCCAAAAACCGTGTGGACAGAAACTCGTGGAACCACACACACGTACAACAAACTCGTAGACACAATCATACATGATGCTAGATCTCTTTTACATGATGCCTTGGCTTCAGCATCACTTCGTCTTTTGTTTTGAAGCAGCTCCGAACCTGAAGTGGATTCCAATTTTGGTATTGATTTCTGTAAAAGAAGGAAGGCGATAAAGGTCCATGTTCATTGGTCGTAAGATTGAACAATCCCCATAAAGATGCTTAGAAATATTGGAATCAATGCACACAATTGAATGGACAAAAAACCCCATAAAAGATGCAGAAAAAACTTCATTAAGGAAAATTCCATCAAACGTATAGTAGAAATATTGATATACAATACTGCACAATTAAAACAGACTAAACACAATTACATGTTTATGTGTCCACTCGTCCCTATCCATGCTTATGTGTCCACTCGTTCCTATCAATGTTTCAGTGACCATTTGTTTTCTAGTAACTAGTTCTTAACTTTCATGTAGAACTCCGAGACGTCTTTGGTGACCGCAGAGTAGTAGATCTGGGTTTTGCAGTTCAGGGCAGTGAAGTTGCAAGGGAATACGTTGTCCAAAGTCTCGAATCAAATTGCAGAGTATGTCGGCAACGAGATTGGTTTGGAGACGAGATTTTAGGTGTGTGAGATGTTTCACCTCCTACCGCTTACGCGGATTACGTCTCCTAAAGGCTCCAAGTCAGCAAATCGAGATTCGACAGGGCGTCTGAGAGGCGCTGCTGTTACGCATGAGTAGTTAACGGCCAGTCGACTAGATCGGATAGTTAGGTCGGATTTTTCAGAAAAGTGACAATGATGTTGAAGAAAAATTAATCGGTGTTGGTGGTTATGATTTAGGTTTTAGAGGAGGAGGCGGCGTTTTTAGGATAAAATGTAGAGAGGAAAGTGAAAGTAAAAGTTATAAGTGGAGACGTGTTTTGGTCAAAACAAATCACCAAATTGTGTCCATTTCAAGAAGTGTCCTAAACTATAATATGAGTTTTTAGAAGTATATGTGGACTTAACTTTTTATATTTCATGTTAAGTGAATTAATGGCTCCTACATCAATATCGAAACAAAAATTACTCAATCAATCATGACCAAAATTATTTAAGGTGATTTTAGTGTATATACTTGAGTTAATTACATCCAAGGGCACTTTAAGCACTTATGTTTACAATATAGGCACTTGTTGCTTATAAGGCACTTTCAGGATATGAAAAGACACAAATCTCCTTATCTTACCTTTTCAATTGATTTTTTATCTGATGCAGATATTAACGCGATGGAGTAAAAAACAAAAAGTTACTGATGCAAGAAGAAAACAGAAGCTACACTGAAAATTATTTGAAGCGCTGCCGCATACGACGAACCTAGTTAGAACTAATTTCTGGTTTTCAATTTTACAGGAGTGTTTGAGTTTGTGCGATTACTGAAGTTTGCCGGTGAACATATACCCTCACCCAAACCTCCTACGCCGGAGTCATACCCAGATCTACTATACAAGGACCACCATTGACGCTTCAGATTCCGAGATGATAGGTAAGCTCCCAACCAAACGAATTCTGTACATATGTAATACAAATGAACAAACACATAACGATGGACACATTTAGCGTGGATACAACAAACTCGATTCTTGTGTGGTACAAGCCAATATGTTCATTCGATATTGTTCATACTTCCTACAAATCGAACACAGTAGTATGGATAGACGTTCGTGGATGAACATGGTGTTTGGTTGACTGTTTAATTCACACAAATTGTTTTTGACTTTATAACAATTTTGTTTGTTATTAGTCTCCAGTCCCAAAGAGACATGTTCGTTCTCTTTAATAAATTTATGCTAATATTGTAGATTTTTGTTACTTGCTAAAAGTGTCAAGATTGCATATTTTGAAGGTCACTTTAGATAATCTGAACATTGTATTATACAGAGACACCGTTGAACCCTCCGATTCCGACATGGAAGGTAAGGATCCAACACAACAGAATTTTGTTCGTGTATAACACTAATGGACAAACCCAGAAATTGTGGATACTCTCTCGATTCGATTGTTGTATTGGCACTTGCGCCCATGAGATGGTGTCTATACTTCGTACAGACGGGAGCGAAAACTCGTACATCCGTTACTTAGATGTAGATATTGGACGAATGGACACTGAAATAATGGATACACTCTCATGGATACGAGAAATGTACTGTCGATAAGCATGTATACCCTTGCAATAGTGTACACAACAAGTATGGATACGTATGGATACACTCTCATGAATACGAGAGGTGTGCTTTCGATAAGCATGGATACACACTCGGGTGTACAATAGTGTAAACAGCAAGTATAAATATATAATCTCATGGATAGAAACTGTTGTGCAGTAATTTTGAACCATGTATTTGGTTTAGACAGATTAATGTGGATAATGTGTAATCGATCATATAAACAAACTTTTATCCACCCCAACTTATCCATACCAATATATCAACGCTTACACCTGTGAATGGCAACTCTCATTATCGGAACAATCTAGTCGCTTATCCATACGATACCATCCACATACAAGACGAACAGTAGCCTTAATTTCATATACAATTTCATCCCATGTCCGCACGATATCATCTACGTACAAAACGAACGGTAGCCTTATGTTTATATGATTATATCCACGATCCCCTATCCATGCGTAGCTCAAAGAGTCTAGTATACTTGCATCCGGCATAGACACTTTTGTCCATGTTCGGGCGACACCATCCACATTCAAGACATTAGGTAGACTGACGTTTATATGCTTTTATCCACGTTCCCCGATCCATTTGTATCGACACTAATGGAAAATTATTTTGTCTCTTCCAACATCAACTCCCTTAAAACACAAATGACAACGCCATACCACAAAAAAACAACAGCGATAATGACGATCTCGAAGTATACATCGAAGTATTAATAAATTCATATATAAATATAAACATAAAATGATGCGATTAAAACAACAATGACAACGCCAAACCACATTGAAAAATGTAGTGAAGAACATATAGACGAGTGTACATAAGTAACTCTATTATAAACATAAGTGGTGTTTCATGTATAAGGATGCGATTAAAAACTCAAAAGAAAGCGAGAGAGAAACTCTATGTGATTTTAGTAAACTCTCATAGTTTGCAACAAATGAAGGTCTATATAGTGAAAAGAAGTTTTGAATCTCCTATTTTGTTTAAGTTTTGAATCTCCTATTTTGATAAACATGTTTTGAATCTCCTATTTTGACCACATCTTTGCTCATCCATAATTATTCATCCATGATTACTCTTACATGATAGCACATCTATTGTTCAAAATCTATATAGACATTATTGTGGTTGTATCCACAATCATCCGTCCACATGTTCACGTCGACATGGATACATCTGGTGTTCATTCACAACCATTTACTTCACAAATTCAGACCACCTAACCTGAACAAAGCTACAGGAGCATACACATACATAAGGCTTTATCCATAACAATAATTCATACTATCATATCCATGATGTAAACAAACAAAACAATAATAAGGGACTCTAATTCGTCTAATTCCATCTAGCTTTGAACTGCAAATGCGTCCACATGTTCACATCCACATGGATTTATCATATGTTCATCAACAACTGTTTACTTCATGTAATCGTTTGAAACTTCAACTCAAGCCCAACATAAAATCAGTCTCTACACTGACCAATATTGCAATTCCACGAGAGGTATTATATCTGAGCTACAATTACATCCTAATTGACCAAAACATATTTTTGTACGATTAATAAGTTACTGGATCGGAGATACGATATTCATCGACAGTGATGGAAAGTAAAAATTGAAATAAGATGGTCATGGACATGTATATTATCCACTCGTTCATGTCCATGCTTCAGTGTCCACTCGTTTGTATCCATGCTTTTGTATCTATTCGTTCCTATCCATTCTATATCCACTCGTTCTTATCCATGCGTCATTGTACATTTGTTTCATCGTAACCAGTTCTTGCCTTCCATGTCACACTCTGAGATGTTTACAGTGGTTGCGGAGGAGTAGATCTACGTTTTGCAGTTCAAGAAGAAGAAGAAGAATAAAAAATCATAATTAAATGTTTTGTGTTTGGTTGACAACACACATCACGAAATTGAAAAATCATGTTTGGGTTAAGCACAAAAATTGATACTTTAGAGGATTGAGGTTGAATCCAAAGATTTCAAAAAAACCCAGAAATTTGTTCCTTTAAACATCGCAACGTCGTTGTTAACGCCAACAATAGATCTATAGTCAGAGAAAAAAAAAAGAATGACGGAGAAAATTAGAAAAGAAAGATAAGAAAATTAAAATAAAATTATTGCATGTTCTCAGTTACAATTGTTGTTAAAGCCGATCTATAGTAATTTTTTTTTTTTTACTATGAGGCAGTAAGAAAGAGAGATATAATTTCAAGAGGGTTAGTTTTGGTATTTTGTCTTCAAAACCAACACCCGAAATGCCTTGAAATCAAAAAGTGCCCTTTCTTGTTAAATGAGTTAGAGAGAGTGCCATTGGGTGTAAATATTTCGTATATACTTAGTTGATTAATAAATTAAATAAGTAGAAAAAATAAGAGCTTTTTGCACAACTAACTTAAAATTGTTGGTCAAATGCAAAACTAACCATTTTTTTCCTCTTCAACATTAACCATTTTTTTCCAAAATCATCACCCTCAGTTTTATTTATTCACGAAATTGCCATCAGTTTTTTTTCAAAAATTCAATTGACCAAACAATCTCCATGCTCTTCACTTATTCACGAAAATGGCATAATCATCAATTCCCCCAACCACCATTTTCAACCAATATGAAGCTTTTAAAACTTCTACAACAGATTTTTAAGCTATTTAAGCTCATTATCTCCTCTCATAACCTTCTATTCTTCAATTTTCTCTCCATTTTCATCCCAAAAACTCTCTAATTTACCTTTTCCAAACTTGAAGTTCTAAGATATTGCCATATCCGGTGATTTGGTCGTGCATAGCGATTGGGCTTCTTTGGTGGTGGCTAGAATCGAAGTTCTCGGTGGTCGAAGAAGGTAAAGACCACTTTTAGGTAAATTTTCAGTTGATTTTCGTGAATTTTCTGATTTGTGCCGCAACAACATACTTCTTGGAGAAGTCTGGTGGTTAACGCACAAGTTAGTTTAGCAATTGACCTCGTGTTCCAATTTCTGATAGTAGACTTCGTGTTGAAGTCTGCGCCTTTCTTTGATAACATAAAAAACTGGTGTAGGCTTCTAAAGAAGACTTCTTGATTAGTTTTGCAATTGAACAAAACGAAGACTTTTTTAACGAAGTCTACTCAAGAAGTCTGTAGAAAAGAGATGTTAGTTTTGCAATGGACAAATGTTTGACTTTTCTGCACACTTCTTGAGTAGACTTCAGAGGCTATTTTTGGGGTGACGTAAATATTATTTTAACTAGCAGACTTCGTAAAGAAGTCTACTCTCCTCACAGACTTCTATACGAAGTCTACTAATTAATTAATTCAATGTTTGATCAACTCCAAAACTAACCCATTGTAGACATCGTTTGGAGTGGGGAAGTCTATTTGAAAAGTTAAACTTGGTCAATTACAAAACTAACCTACAAGAAGTCTACTTTTTATAGTAGACTTCTCAGAGAAGTCTTCTTGGAGAACTCTATTATGTTAAAGAAGTCTACTCTGAAATATGTGCAAAATTTGTGAAATTGCAAAACTAAACAAGAAATAAATTCGGGGATAGCAGATATGTTAATGTACTACTGATCTCAACTCTGGGATAGAAAGAAATCTACACAAAATGGATCAAAAGTTCCTTTAACGCCACCATTACGTTTCAAGGTTTATTTACAAATTTCAACCAAACAAAAATCAAGAATGTAATATCAATGTCTTGTCTTCTCGTCAGACAGGCACAATGTTCTTCTTCATCCCTTCCTTCCTCTTCATCTGTTTTCTTATTCATCTCCTGTTCTTTCTTATTCTCATCCAGTACTGTGGCTGTAAGCTTCTTTACTATACTGATGACTGATGCGGCATAGATGAAGTAGAAAATAGTGATGGTGGCACTGATGACGCAGACAAGAGTGATTACGAATCCAAGTTTGATACAGCCCACCGAGCCGACCAAAACACATCCCGTAAGAGGCGCAAACTCACCCTGGCTCTCCTACCTAAGAAGATATTTAGCAATTCATATCTTGTCATACACAAAATCAAAATTGAGGATGATATTCAGTAATTCATATCTTGTCAAACACAAAATCAAAATTGAGGATGAAACAAACCCTAACCTATGTAATGTTTTGCAGCATCTTTCCTTAAGTTCCTATGGATTTCATCAGCCTTGGCACGGAACTCATCAGTACAACACCACATAGACAACTGCCAAGAGGAAAAATGAATGAATCAAGCGAATCTTTTAAAAGGGAAAACCGGGAAAATGAAGAGGTTGTTTAAAAGAGATAAAAAAAATCAAAGTTGTGTCCACGCGGCGCATGAACTTGGGGACACCGTTCCAAAGTTCCCAAAATGACCTTCAAATCCAACAAGGATTTTCTCTCCTTCCTTCAAGTACTTTGGGTTAATATTGCGTGTAGCTTCAGTGGCTGCGTCACAAAATGACTGCATATACTCAATTGGATTCTTCAATATCCTACGCAAAACAAAGCAATTAACTATAAGGTTATGTAACACAAAAAGAGAAACAATCAATTCATTATTCATCCTATGAAATCCCCAAATTCACATCACTGAATATGGCATAACAGAAAAAAACCTATAAACTCCCAAAATTGACAAACTAAACAAAATTCAATACCCTTCTACTAAGGGAGCGAAATAAGAATGTGGAAACGAGAGAAATTCGAGACAGTGAACACAAATTCAGAAGCTGACGAACCTAGAGGCGGATTCAGATTCGCAGAAGTGGGAATGAATGTCAGAGACATTAACAATGAGACGGTGACGCTTGTTCTGTACCAGCGCCTTGATTTCATCCATGTAGATCTAAAATCCATCAAGGACCAAATCCTAGTTATAGAAGCTCAAAAAACTCTCGTGAGGAAGAGTGTGTGTGAGAGAGAGAGGGAGAGTAATCAGGACATACGTTTTCAAGGAAATGGATAAAATCTCGCTTGTGGCGAAGCCTCTTTCCTCCGGCACATCAATCTCTTAGTAATTGAATTATAGAAAATTACTCGGCACGCTATGTGTAGTAGATTTAAAGTGTCAGAAGGTTTGCAAATCTGCAACAATAAACTCGCATCTGCAACAATAACCTCAGATCTGCAATATGAACACAAAAACAAACAAAAAAATTAGAAGGAGAAAAAAAAAAGACAAAGAGAGTGAAGAAAAAGTACAACTACAGACGAATTACTGGAATACATGAGGATGCGAAGGCAATCTCTGGTCCCAAAACTTCAAAGACAGCAAAGGGGAAAGGCAAAATGGTAGAATCTCAGGACGACAGAAGGTCTAAACAGACGGGTGGTGGAAAAGATAGATATGCTAATGAGGTTTCGTTGTCATTCCGGGCGCCAGGTGGATACTTACCACCACGAGAAATGAGGAAAAGGTTCAGTGGAGCATCACGAGGGGTTTACAAAGCTATTGATGAACAAGACCATGCTCAGAAGGAACGTCAGGAGCAACTCTCGGCAAAGAACAAAGGGAGCACCTCTCAGGTTAGCCCCAACCAACATTCGACAAAAAAGGTACGGAAGGAACTCATCTTTGAGGAAGCAATTATGGGTATGGATGATCTAGGGAACCAGATTGATATGATTGCTATGGCTGATCCGATTGTGTCACGTGAGGAAAATGTTCATCGTGAGAATATGAGTGCAAATGTAATCGATGATGATGATGTAATTGTGGATGAGGCGCTAGATATGGAAACCGAGGATGCATTGGTTAATACTAGGGATACGGTCGAGCTCTCTGATACGCAAGAAGATGGTCAAAGGGTTGTAGAGGCTGTGGCAGAGATTGTCGCAGTGGGCTCCAAGAGGGCAGAAGCAGCAGTAGAGGCACCTATGAGAGTGTTGGGTGATGGGAAAGAGGCCACAAAAGGCAATCAGATGGCGGAAAAAAGATTGGTACAAAGAAGAATCTTTTCCGATCAATGGGTACTATTGGTGGAGGCTCTAAGCGGCTGGTTCAAGGGGTAACACCACGGAAGAAGGTGAACCTGAAAGATTCAACTCAGCATGAGGGTAAAGGGCCTGGAAAAAACGGGACAAGTGAAGATCCGACGGGAGGGTCTGACAATCATCAATCGAGTGTTTAATGAGGGTCTTAAGCTGGAATTGTCAAGGTCTGGGTAATAGGTACACAATAAGCTATCTTAAGAAAGTTTGAAGAAAATTCAAACCTGAGTTTTTATTTCTTTGTGGAACTAAGCAATGTTTTAATTTTTTGGAGCAATTTCAGTTGCATTTTGGTTATGATTTGTTGTTTACGGTTGAACCGGTTGGAGCAAGTGGTGGACTGGGTCTATTTTATAATAAAACTTTTGATGTTAAAGTCTTGTTCTCGAATAAACGTATTATTGATGTCGAGACAGTGATCGAAGGAAAATTGACATACTTATCATTTGTCTACGGAGATCCAATTCCAAAATTTCGTAGTCAAGAATGGGAACGATTAACAAGGACGAGATTAACACGGTCGGAGCCATGGTTTTTAATTGGCGATTTTAATGAAATAACAGGTAATCATGAAAAACAAGGCGGCACAATTAGACAAGCGTATATTTTTGTCGAGTATAACACCATGATTACTAATTGCGGATTATTGGATTTTCAAAACCGGGGGAATAAATTATCATGGAAGGGCCGACGAAGTGGACAAAATGTTAGATGCAGATTAGACAGGGCCTTACCCACAGAGGAATGACATGAGTTATTTCCATATTCTTATGTGGAATACCTATGCATGATTGGGTCGGATCGTAGACCGATAGTGGCGACAATTGAAACAAAAAAAAACATAAACGGGGTAGACAATTCAGGTTTTATAAACGATTGATTGGCCAAGATGGGTTAATGGAATCGATAGAAAGAGGCTGGCAAAATGAGACAACAAGGGAATCACTAACATTAGTGGATAGAATCGGAAATTGTAGACATGAAATATCAAAATGGAGACATGAGCAACAACCATATGGGAAGGATAAAATAACGGAACTCCAAAAAAACTTGAGGAAATTCAAAATGATGATTCCCGCACCCAGGGGGAACTCAATGAGATAACAAGGCAGCTTAAAGAAGCGTATAAGGATGAGGAAAAATTCTGGCATCAGAAGATGATATGCTCTCAAATTTACCCTAGAGCTACTCTCTCAAATTAAGAGATCAGTCGCAGTACTTAGGGATCGAATCCACAGGGAATGGATAGTCACACAACGAACTTCTAATTTCAAATTAAGCTAAGAATAAATAATTAAAAGTAAAAGAAAAAAGCAATTAAAAACGATGTAAGTTCAGGAGACGAAACGCTAGGTTCAGGGAAATTCTCAAGTGATCTAAATTGCAGGTCTAGACAGAATGTTAGGAATTATTAAGCACTATTCTAGAACTCGAAGCACTAATGTAAAATCAACCAACTCTTGCTGCGAAGATTATCTATGTCTAAGCCCTAGAATTCCAAATCTCTTTGCAAATTCAAATAATTCAGACAAGCATTAATATCAGGTTCGATTATTCACAAAATCTCTAAACCAAAACTCTTTGCGAATAGGTATTTTCCTCATCTAACATTAGTTCAGGCAGTTAATAATACTCTCGCATCTATTAATCAAACTAAGATCAGCTTCTAGGTCATGGAGCTAGAATAAGCATTAAACACAAATTCAGATGAGGAACTCTAATGATTTTATCCTAACAATTTAATTCGACCTAACAATTCATTAATCACCTTTGAAAAACCCTAAACTTAATAAGCAAACTACTCAGACATGATTAATGAAACACAAATCATAATTTGAATAGAAAGCATAAAAGAAATCAATAGAATCAAAGGAGTTCCAAATTTGCTCTGAAGGAGACAAATTCTTCTCTCCAAAATCTCTCTCTAAATAATGTGTGTGTTATATGCCTAAACAATGACTGAAAACCTCTATTTATAGGCCTAGGTTCGCATCTTCAATTCTTTGGAAGATTAGGAAAAGTTTTGGAGATTTTTTTTTCTTCAAAAACTGGAAACTTCACGCTTCTGGAAATTGGAAATCCTGGTGTCGATCGACACCAATGGTCTGTGTCGATCGAAACCCATCGTGCAACTTCAATATGACTTCAACACTTCGTGACTTTATTCCATTAAGCTCCAAAATGCATCAAAACTCCAATTTATCTCCAATTGTACATGAACCTGCATAGACTCTATATAGACTCGAAAATAGCCAAAATACTCTATAAAAACACTTATATCATGGTCTAAAAATGGGTAAAAACCATGATCTATCAACTCCCCCAGACTTAGCTTTTGCTTGCCCTCAAGCAAAACAGAAGCAAAGTATAGAGTCGAGGTTTGAAAACAGAAATATCCAGCTAACGTTAGGAATGCCACATTGAACCAACACTCTTGAATCCACTTACAATAGAGCCAACTTTAGGTAATGTTCAGTGTACTTACCACAAGCTTAGCAATCTCCCAGTTCGAATCCAGATCCTTTCCTTAGTAAAATTTTGAACTCTAGCAAATGATCAAAGAACTTTTCATATTCTTTCCCTTCCTTAGTGTCTGAACAAGACATTTTTTTTTGTAAAGCTCTCCTATTTTCTCTTCCCTTAGTCAACTGCTGCCCATTTTCAGGGTGTTCTAAGATCTTTTCATTGACTTTTCTCATTCTTTTGAAGCCTTGGAATAGTGCTGCTATTACTTGTGTTCCTTGTGAGGAGACAGGTTCATGAACTCTCACTAATATTGTTTCTTGTGAGGAGACATGCTCATGAGGATCTTTGCACTATTCCTTAACTTAGACTCTCTCTTTTCTTTTTCTCAAGGGAAGATCAAGGAGAGACTGCAACTTTCTTATCTTGTTCATAGCTGAAAGAGGAATCAAGTTCAATGCATACCTAGTTCTATAAGGGAATCTGAACTCTCTCTGTTAGACTGATCCACTTGCATCTTTCTACTTAGTAAGACCTGCAATCAACTATTATGGCAATGGTCCTTCAAGTGTCAACATTCTGCGGTTAGTTCCAAGAAAAACTGAAAATTTCAACTCATTTTGACTCAATAAAACAAAGTTTTTGACTAACTCAACTGACTCTCAAAACAAAACACAAAGTCAGTAATCACCTCCCCCAGACTTAAATAACACTGTCCCCAATGTTATCAAGCCCGAAGTTGGCTAAAAGAAAGATTAGAAATAACATAAAAGACCAGTTAGAAGACTTTCCTTCGTCTGCGCGTGGTGTCGATCGACACTATAGTGGTGTCGATCGACACTGGTCTTAGTCGAATCAAATGTCACCTTTTCAACTGACTGAAACTTATGACGTAGTAAAACCAAAACAAAATAAAAAGAAAAACGTACCTAACAGTGGGTTGCCTCCCACTCAGCGCTCGTTTTCAGTCATTAGCTTGACTGTATCGGGGTTCAGACGTCTGGTGGATCAGAGGGTGGCATCGAATGCTTCCCAAGAGAATGTCTTCTCATCCATGGTGGTGTATAGGCAGTGGGTGCATGAAAGCGACCAAGGAATTCAGGAACAGCAGCATGGTGGGATTTGAGTTCGGGTGGGATACTTCTTTTTTCTTTAGAATCCTCAAAAGAAACACCAAGCCTTCTACGAGAATCTCGTGGCTTGCATAAGTGCGAAATAGCTTTTGAACCTTTAATGTTCTTATTGACAAGATCAAGAGGTTTGGAATTGATTCCAGGGAATGCGTATCTTTTCTTTCTTCGAGGTTTCTGGACTGTAGGATGTGGAGTTGTCTGTTTGACAACAGGTGATGGACTTGCAGCATTGGAGATGACTTGTGTCATGATCTTCGGGGGGTGTCGATCGACACTAGGAGTGGTGTCGATCGACACTAGGAGTGGTGTCGATCGACACTAGGAGTGGTGTCGATCGACACCAACTCTGCAGCTCGGATCTCTGAACTTTTTCTGTAATTCAGCTCTGCAATCCATGTTTCCATGATGAAAACGTCTTCTTCCATCAACTTGGCGTTGTTTAGACCTTCATCTTCGCCCAAAGTCCTGAAGAGATAATTGTTTCCACTCCAATCTTCTAACTCAACAACTTTCTCAGAATTTTCAGCTAATGCCTCTTGAATAGCCACCTTGTTCTCTTGCTTTTTAGAATCCAGCTCCTTAATATTCCCAGCAGTAGTGTCGCCTGAATGCTCACTGATTGGATCTTTATCCATGGAAATATCTACTGAAAAAGATTGACCATCGATGGTGGAAGGTCCACTTAACTTGTCCATGTCAAAATTCATGACAACATCACCCAAATCAAGCTCCATTTTCCCTTTTCTCACATCAATGATGGCACCAGCTGAAGCCAAGAATGATCTTCCCAGAATAAGAGGATCTGCAGGTTCTTCATCATATTTCAAAACCACAAAGTCTGTAGGAATCATGCAGCCTTCAATCTTCAAGGAAACATCTTCTAGAACACCTTCTCAGATTCTCTTTGATCGATCAGCTAAGACAAGGGAGATTCTGGTTGGCTTGAAATCAGTCATTCAAAGTCTAACAGCAACTGAGTATGGTATCAAGTTGATACTTGAACCTAGATCGCAGAGAGAACGAGGAAACCTTCCTGTTGAGATTGAGCAATATAGCACAAAGTTCCCTGGATCGGGTAATTTCTCTGGAATCCTTCTCTGAATCACATCACTGACTTGTTCAGAAACTCGCATCTTCTTCTTCTTCCTTGGAACTATGTTCAAGAGAATCGCATTCATGTCTCTGGTAAGCAATGCTCCTTCCTCAAGACTCACACCATTGACTACCATTCTCTAGACATATCTTCTTAATGCAGGTGAAAGTTGGACTACATCAACTAGGGGTAGCTCAACCATCAACTTATTCATCGTCTCTTTGCATCTGGCTTCTTCTCTTTCCTGTTTAGACTTTCTAGGAGGTATGGGATAGGATATTTTAGGTTTATACACCTTTTCCTCTTCAATATTTGAAGCTTCAGGCGTTGTCTGGGAGTGGTGTCGATCGACACCCAGCTGGTGTCGATCGACACTGATAATTCGTGTCGAGGATGTTGTGTCGATCGAGCCCAATTTCTTGAGTTCTTCTACTGGTGTCGATCGACACTAAGCAGTGGTGTCGATCGACACCTGCTCTGCAATCGCAACATCTTCTTCTTCATCTTCCTCTAGCTCAATCTCTTCAGCGCTCAGATTATTTGTCAGCACAGTTTGAAGATCTCTCTCACTCTGGATCGTGATGGCGTTCACATGATGCCTTGGATTCACGTCTGTCTTTCCAGGAAGAAACCCATCTTGTCTCTTCAAGGCTCCAGCAGTTTGAGCAACTTGAACATCCAATTGTTTCATATGAGAGTTCAAGCAATCGATCTTCCCATTCAAGTCTTGGTACAGTGAATCAATCTTCCCATTGAAATCCACTGTCATCTTCTGCTGTCCTTCTAAGATTTGCTCTAGCATGGATTCCATCTTATTTTCTTGTGCAGGAGGCTTCTGATAAGAAGGAGAACCATAAGTCCTTCGGAAGTTGCTGTTTTGGAATGGCTTCTGGTAAGAAGAACTATAGCCTTGCTGATTGTTGAATCTTTGTCCTTGAAAACCAGCTCCATTGATTTAGTTAACTTCTTCTTCCTCAGGCTCAAAGGTCTCTACTTCATTAGCAAAGTGAACTTGCTTCTTCCCCACCAAGATGTCCAGCTTCCTGTTAACCTCAGCTATTTGGCCTCCTCCATTTGCTCCATCATGTTGTTTCCTCTCAAAGTCTGCATTCTTTGTGCTATTGCAAGAAGCAAAATTCTCTATAAGCACCATTGCATCTTCAGTATATCTAGTGTTGAAGTTGCCATTGCTCGCAGTATCTAAAGCCATCTAGTACCTCCAGTCGATTCCTCGGTAGAAGATTCCGAGTAGCTGCGGCTCGCTGAAACCATGATGGGGGCAGTCCCTTTGGTAAGCTTTAAATCTCACCCAAGAAGCCTTGAATGCTTCAGTGGGTCCTTGGGAGAATGTGGTGATCTTCATCCTTAAATCTTCAGACGTTGCATCATCAAAGAAATTGCATAAGAACGCATTCTTTGTCTCTTCCCAAGTGGTCAAAGATCCTGGATCTAACTGCTTCAGCCAATATGATGCATCTCCAGCAAGCGAGTAAGGGAAAAGCTTGCAGAAGAGATAGTCATATGATACTCTATTAGCCTTGATGCTTGAAGCTAAATCCTCGAATCTTTCAATGTGGTCCATAGGATGTTCATTTGGAAGATCATGGAAAGGATGCTGAGCTACCAGTGTGAAGTAGGCAGGCTTCAGCTCGAAATCGTTCCTCTGGAATGCAGGAAGACGGATGACAGCTCTATTAGCATAGAACTGGTCTGGTCGGTTGTATTCACCTAGAGTTCTTCCGCGTCCAACGTCTGCGTGTGCTAGGTGTCGATCGACACCAAGGTTGTGTCGATCGACACCAAGGTTGTGTCGATCGACACCAAGGTTGTGTCGATCGACACCTACTGGTTCGATGACAGCAACTCCGTTCTCATCGACTCTCTGTCCTTGCGCGTTCCTTCTGTTCCCCTCTGCATCAACCAAGTTGCCTTCAGCGTCTCAGATTAGAACCATAAGATCAGCCATCTCTGTCTGTTGAGGGTGTCGAACGATGCTATTGGTGTCGATCGACACTCGTGTGGTCTTGCGGTTTCTACGTTCAAGACGACCGAGCTCCTGGTTGAGTGCGATTAGTTCCTTGTCCTTGTTTCTTCTGGTAATGCGATTAATGCATGCACCTGAAAACAAGAATAAGAAACTAAAATTAGTAACCAAAAACAAAAATTAAAACCTAGACAAAATTTTAATATTAGAACTCTGTAGGCAACTAATCTCCTTTCCCGGCAACGGCGCCAAAATTTGACATGCTCTCAAATTTACCCTAGAGCTACTCTCTCAAATTAAGAGATCAGTCGCAGTACTTAGGGATCGAATCCACAGGGAAGGGATAGTCACACAACGAACTTCTAATTTCAAATTAAGCTAAGAATAAATAATTAAAAGTAAAAGAAAAAAGCAATTAAAAACGATGTAAGTTCAGGAGACGAAACGCTAGGTTCAGGGAAATTCTCAAGTGATCTAAATTGCAGGTCTAGACAGAATGTTAGGAATTATTAAGCACTATTCTAGAACTCGAAGCACTAATGTAAAATCAACCAACTCTTGCTGCGAAGATTATCTATGTCTAAGCCCTAGAATTCCAAATCTCTTTGCAAATTCAAATAATTCAGACAAGCATTAATATCAGGTTCGATTATTCACAAAATCTCTAAACCAAAACTCTTTGCGAATAGGTATTTTCCTCATCTAACATTAGTTCAGGCAGTTAATAATACTCTCGCATCTATTAATTAACCTAAGATCAGATTCTAGGTCGCGAAGCTAGAATAAGCATTAAACACAAATCCAGATGAAGAACTCTAATGATTTTATCCTAA
>JAHZTW010000001.1:477735143-477765398 GCA_020283515.1 Alliaria petiolata | reverse complement strand
ACCTTCAAATCCAACAAGGATTTTCTCTCCTTCCTTCAAGTACTTTGGGTTAATATTGCGTGTAGCTTCAGTGGCTGCGTCACAAAATGAGTGCATATACTCAATTGGATTCTTCAATATCCTACGCAAAACAAAGCAATTAACTATAAGGTTATATAACACAAAAAGAGAAACAATCAATTCATTATTCATCCTATGAAATCCCCAAATTCACATCACTCAATATGGTAAAACAAAAAAAAAACCTATAAACTCCCAAAATTGACAAAATAAACGAAATTCAATACCCTTCTACTAAGGGAGCGAAATAAGAATGTGGAAACGAGAGAAATTCGAGACAGTGAACACAAATTCAGAAGCTGACGAACCTAGAGCCAGATTCAGAATCGCGGAAGTGGGAATGAATGTCAGAGACATTAACAATGAGACGGTGACGCTTGTTCTGTACCAGCGCCTTGATTTCATCCATGTAGATCTAAAATCCATCAAGGACCAAATCCTAGTTATAGAAGCTCAAAAAACTCTCGTGAGGAAGAGTGTGTGTGAGAGAGAGAGGGAGAGTAATCAGGACATACGTTTTCAAGGAAATGGATAAAATCTCGCTTGTGGCGAAGCCTCTTTCCTCCGGCACATCTATCTCTTAGTAATTGAATTATAGAAAATTACTCGGCACGCTATGTGTAGTAGATTTAAAGTGTCAGAAGGTTTGCAAATCTGCAACAATAAACTCGCATCTGCAACAATAACCTCAGAACTGCAATATGAACACAAAAACAAACAAAAAAATTAGAAGGAGAAAAAAAAGACAAAGAAAGTGAAGAAAAAGTACAACTACAGACGAATTACTGGAATACATGAGGATGCGAAGGCAATCTCTGGTCCCAAAACTTCAGAGACAACAAAGGGGAAAGGCAAAATGGTAGAATCTCAGGACGACAGAAGGTCTAAACAGACGGGTGGTGGAAAAGATAGATATGCTAATGAGGTTTCGTTGTCATTCCGGGCGCCAGGTGGATACTTACCACCACGAGAAATGAGGAAAAGGTTCAGTGGAGCATCACGAGGGGTTTACAGAGCTATTGATGAACAAGACCATGCTCAGAAGGAACGTCTGGAGCAACTCTCGGCAAAGAACAAAGGGAGCACCTCTCAGGTTAGCCCCAGCCAACATTCGACAAAAAGGTACGGAAGGAACTCATCTTTGAGGAAGCAATAATGGGTATGGATGATCTAGGGAACCAGATTGATAGGATTGCTATGGCTGATCCGATTGTGTCACGTGAGGAAAATGTTCATCGTGAGAATATGAGTGCAAATGTAATCGATGATGATGGTGCCAGTGGTGACATACAGGCAGATGAAGTTAATGATGATGATGTAATTGTGGATGAGGCGCTAGATATGGAAACCGAGGATGAATTGGTTAATACTGGGGATACGGTCGAGCTCTCTGATACGCAAGAAGATGGTCAAAGGGTTGTAGAGGCTGTGGCAGAGATTGTCGCAGTGGGCTCCAAGAGGGGAGAAGCAGCAGTAGAGGCACTTATGAGAGTGTTGGGTGATGGGAAAGAGACCACAAAAGGCAATCAGATGGTGGAAAAAAAGATTGGTACAAAGAATAAACTTTTCCGATCAATGGGTACTATTGGTGGAGGCTCTAAGCGGCTGGTTCAAGGGGTAACACCACGGAAGAAGGTGAACATGAAAGATTCAACTCAGCATGAGGGTAAAGGGCCTAGAAAAAACGGGACAAGTGAAGATCCGACGGGAGGGTCTGACAATCATCAATCGAGTGTTTAATGAGGGTCTTAAGGTGGAATTGTCAAGGTCTGGGTAATAGGTACACAATAAGCTATCTTAAGGAAGTTTGAAGAAAATTCAAACCTGAGTTTTTATTTCTTTGTGGAACTAAGAAATGTTTTAATTTTTTGGAGCAATTTCAGTTGCATTTTGGTTATGATTTGTTGTTTACGGTTGAACCGGTTGGAGCAAGTGGTGGACTGGGTCTATTTTATAATAAAACTTTTGATGTTAAAGTCTTGTTCTCGAATAAACGTATTATTGATGTCGAGACAGTGATCGAAGGAAAATTGACATACTTATCATTTGTCTACGGAGATCCAATTCCAAAATTTTGTAGTCAAGTATGGGAACAATTAACAAGGACGGGATTAACACGGTCGGAGCCATGGTTTTTAATTGGCGATTTTAATGAAATAACAGGTAATCATGAAAAACAAGGCGGCACAATTAGACAAGCGTATATTTTTGTCGAGTTTAACACCATGATTACTAATTACGGATTATTGGATTTTCAAAACCGGGGGAATAAATTATCATGGAAGGGCCGGCGAAGTGGACAAAATGTTAGATGCAGATTAGACAGGGCCTTACCCACAGAGGAATGACATGAGTTATTTCCATATTCTTATGTGGAATACTGATATACTCATATATTTCGCATATTTAGCATGCATTTAGAGTAGATTTTCATGTATACATCATTCTTAATAGGCTAGTTTGCATCATTTGTCTCATTTTAAGTACTAGAACACTTTGCATTAGCATTTGCATGTTTCTTGCATATTTGCATCATTTTCAGGTTGTTTAGAGTACTTGGAGCTGTGATGGATGCTGAGCATCGCCAACAAGATGAAACAAGAGCCTAGGAGTTGGCAGGAATCAAAGGAAAAACTCGGACAAAAGCAAATCACCCAAGATCGAGAGGCAGATCGAGCACCATGACACGATCTAAGGCTGATCGAGAGGCAGATCGAGCAGCATGACTCGATCACTTGGCAGAACGACTGAAAGATCGACTGGCCAACCCGATCACAGAACAGATCGAGTGCACGATCGACTGACCAACCCGATCACAGAGCAGATCGACTAGACGATCGACCAGAATGGCTCGATCAGCCAGTCCATGCGCACAGCCTCTTCTATAAACACTGTGATTGTCTTCTAGTGAGAGGACCACCTTGGCATGAAAGTCTGCTAAGAGACAAGCAGCCCTTGTTTTAGGGAAAGGGTGGAGAATTTTCTAATGTTTTCACTTTATGACAAAGGGGAGAAGGACTTTCTTACACACTTATCACCAATTATCATTTTTTTACACAATCACTTTTTAATATTGAAAGTGAGGCGTGAGAGAGAGTTCTTACTTTGTTCTTGAGTGTTCTTCACTTGTTCTTGATTGTTCTTGCTTGTTCATCATAGTTCTTGTTTGTTTCTTGTTTGTTTCCTTTGTTAAAACTCTTGTATTTTGTATAAGATTCAAGTATCTTTATCCTTCTAAAGTCAAATCTTTCTTCTTGTTAAAAACCGCTTATGTTCATCAGCTCTAAACTTGTGTTTAAGAGAGGTATGAACATGGCTTGTGAGTAAACCACCAAGGTTTGGGGTTGGGATGATTTAAGGGGGTTAAAAACTAGATTTTGGGTATTTACTTGTTCTTCATCTAATTCTCTTCTTGGATTTGGGGGTTTTAAGGTCTAGATATTCTCGATGGAGATCTCTTTAATCTAGGGATTTCCTTATCTGAAAAAGACTTAGGAAATCCCTTAAAACCAAATCCAAGAGACTAGCTCATCCTTTCCCATACACCATGGATGTTTAGGGAGCTAGTTAAGCCACTTTTTAAGATCCATGCTTAATGTTCTTCACCTATTCTTTCCACCAAATATCATGAGTTAGGAGGAAAAGGTGAAGAAAGGATTTATACCCTACACCATGGATAGATCTAGTTTGGTTTCTTAAGGCTTAGAGATAGCATCAAAAAGTGTAGAAAAATATGTTTTCAAAACCAAAGTTCGAATTTTCAAACTCCCTAAGAATGAATCCCAACCTTGAATCTGTTTCTAATAATTGAAAAAAAAAAATCATTTTCTCCCTGTTCAAAGTTAATTGTTTTCTCTAAAAATCTTTAAATTAGCTTAATTATGCAATAGAGTTTTTATAAATTTGTAAAATCGTTTTTTCACTTGTTTTAATATTTTAAAAATTGTCTAGAGTCTTGCTTTATGTCTGGTATTGATTTGGTAACCGTTTGAATTTTAGAAGTAGTTTTCGAAAATCTTGCCACTTAGCATATATTTGTCTAGATAATCCGGTTTTAAGTTTTGATTTTGTAAAATTAGGAGATTGGTTGTTTTATTATTTAGGAGTCATCTAGTACTTGTATAACCCTTCTGTAGGGATTTTAAAATAGTTTTTGTGTCCGTTTAATAACCGCAAGTAATTGTTTTAGAATTCTTACCCAATTAAAGCGAATTCTACTTAGCTTTATTGAACTCTTGTATTCTTAATATCTTTCACCCCAATTTGGATTGACACCTAAAGTACTACAACAATGACATGACTATGCTTAGGATTTGATAATCACAGAAAAAGGTAGTCATCAAATGGCGCCGTTGCCAAACTTGGGTTTTAAGTGAAAGTATTAGGATTTGGAGCTTAGTAAGACTAAGTTTTTATTTTTATTTTGGTTACTAATCTATCTATTTCAGTACTTTTGTTCTCAGATACATGAACATAGACACAGGAAGAGACTACAACTTGCTTGAACAACTCACTTGAACCTCTTGACAAGATGCATTTTGTTAGTCAAAATTCGGATGCTAACTATCTAGCCAACCAAGGAGGCTATTACGTGGGATTCAACCATTATCAAGCCAACTTTCAAAGCCAGCCACAATGGAATGACCCATATGGAGCTCCTAGCTTTGTACCTCGGCAAAAACCTCATGTTCACACCCAAGAGTCCATCCATGACATGCTCCAACAGATTTTGCAAGCACAAACCGCTACCTTGTTAAACATGGACAAGATTTTTGCTGAATCTACCACTAAGATGAATGCTTTTTACACCACCCTTGATCCTCAACTCAGCAACATCAACAAAGAGGTGGAGTTCGAGCAAGGAACTCCACCGGGCCAAAGTGAAGCAAATCCTATGGAGTATTGTCAAGCTATCCAAGATCTTGAGGAGAAGACCACCACTCTTGATGACATGTATCCATCATGGCATGAACCTGACCATGAGGCCTACATCTACTCAAATGATGATTCTAGTCTCAATGAGGTCATTGAGAACCTAAGTGGGGAGGCAGTTTTAACAAAGATAAACCATGTTAAAGCTAAAAACATCTTGAAGAAACCGGTTGAGGAGGTTTTGATGATGCAAGAACCGTGTACTGAGGAGCAACAGCAAATACAAGAGCCTAAAAGAGAGCACATTGCAGCAATTGATGAGCTCAAGACCTTGACCAAGCACAAAAATCCGGGAAAATTCTCAATTATGTGCAAGCTAGGCAATGAAGAAGTACAAGATGCTATGTGTGATTCAGATTCCACAGTGAGTGTTATGACACTTGACATGGTCAAGAGACTTAGAATAAGGAATATGGATTAGCATCCTACTGAGATCACATTTGGAGATGGGTCTACAAAGAAACCTCTTGGTTTGATCAAAGACTATCCGGTGAAAGTTGGGAATTGCTTGGTACCAACTGATTTTGTGGTCATGGATATAGACAAGTCCAAACACCTTCCTTTGCTCCTAGGCACGCCATTCCTCAGTACTGTTGGTGCAGCAATTGATTTTGCCAAGGAAGAGGTCATCCTAAAGAATGTGAGTCACTTGGTTTCATACCCAATCACACCTCCTTTGACAAAGTTTTGTGGAATGATGGAAGCTGAAGAAGACACTTTTGATCAAGAAGAACGTGTCTGTAAGAAGATTAGGGAGGAGGCTGAGTTGAAAAAGATTTTGGAAGTCCAAGACTTTAGAAGAAAGCAACTAGCCAAGTGCTTGCAAGACAAACCCGCGGGAAAGGCTAAGATTGGTTGCCTCTCGGGTACAAGCAAGGATAAGGCCGAGCCTAGACTTAGATATACTGCTGAAGAAGAGCCTGATGGTGAGTCTCTACTGACTTTATTTGGTTGTGAAGACGAAACACCTCTAAAGAAGAAACCACCAAAAGAGAAAGGCAAGAAAAAGGAGTCTTTCATGAGTTTAACCAAAAATCCTAAGGATGGAACTAGGATGGACAAAGATGAGCCTAGGATCGCGTTCAAGGCTGAAGAAGAGCCTGATGGTGAGTCCCTGCTGACTTTGTTTGGTGCTGTAGAAGAAAAAACTCTCACCAAGAAGCCACCTAAAGGGAAAGGCAAGAAAAGGTGCTCTTTGATGAGTTTAATTGAAAAAGCAAGAGATGGGTCAAGAAATGGACGTGCTGGGCCAAGGACCTCTTTGAGTTTACATCCATTGGAACTCAAGGATGGATCCATTGAGTACAAAGTCAAGAGCAAAGGACGCTCAACACCATTCTCAAAGGCAAGGTTCATTCTTCCACCGGGTTTAGAGAAGGATGAAGCAAGGGTGCAAGAGATGTTGTCCACTATCTACACCATGGACATGCCACAAAGTTCACAATCATTCACATCTCCAGCCACCCACTTCACCCTTAAGCCAGACTAAAAAGATTTGTAAGGAAATTCAAGCTAAGAGACTTTAAACAAAGCGCACTTGGGAGGCAATCCCATGTCTATCCTTGTGTATATGCTTTTGTTTCAAATTTATGCTTTCTATTTTGAGTGTGTGTGAGCAGGAACAAGGGAAATGTAGAACCAAGAACCGAGCCTACAAGGCCTAAGCACAACAAACTCCAAGGTACCAAAAACTCCAACCTTTGTACATAACATGCATTTTTAATTTTTGCTTTGTGGATTTTTGTCTCCTTTTAAATTTGTTTGACACCGAGACGTTGTCATTCAAGTTTGGGGGAGAGTGTGTGCTTTGACATATTTTTATTTGGATCTCATTTTGTGTTTACATCTTTGAGGCTTCATGCATTCATAAAACATTTTGCATAGAAAGATAAAAACAAAAATCAGAAAAACTCTTAAAATTTTTTTTAAAAAAATTCATATAGCTTGCATTTGCATTGTCAAAAATTGTAGGATTGAGTCTAGATTTTTATCATATAGGTTGCATCATTCATTTGCACAGGGGGCAATGATATAAAATTCATGAAAAGTGTTTTAAGCTCATGTATTGGTTCAAGGCCCTAGTTAATAATTCTTTGATGCTTTGCACAACTTTGAAATTAATTTCTAACCATCCTTGGATCATTTGACTTGATTTTCGGTGCTTAAAGTTGAAACAAGCATGAATTGAATCCTTACCTATAAATTGGAACCTTAACATGAACATCTAATTATCATACTTGTGCATTTGGAAAGGAATACATGGATTACAAAAAAAAAATATTTAGGCTTTCTTATTCATTTAACCACTCTCTTGTAAGCCTAAATAGAATACCACACCTTAACCCTTGCCTTATTTCAAGCCAAAATTCTTGTGTGATTATAAATTGTGAGGCCTTATTTTCTGTTTGAACTTGGCATAAAGTGTTAGGTTTAGGGCGACATGTTTAGGCTCTCATGATGATGCTAGCTTTTCATATTAAAGCTAGTTTTAAGCTTGATTTGGGATTAGAAGTTCACAGGTTTGAAAATGAGAAAGGTGCTAAGGAAATAAATGAAAAAGGGATAAATAGTTCTAAGTGGTTGGTCTTGGATTGTATTATGAAAAAGCTCAAGTTAAAAGAAAAGAAAAGAGACCTAGAGGCCAAATGCATAAAAGAAATTTTTTTAGAAGAAGGCTATCTAAAGAAAAAAATGAGCTAATATTTGTGACCTTACCACTAGCTATAAGCAAGAAGCAAGGTAGAAGAAGTTTCCCTAAAAGTAATTGTGATTGATGGAGTTCTTGTGGGTTTATGCTTGGCGTGTCTAGCCTTGTTGGTTTGGGTAATCTCTAGAGGGTGAGTGAGCTTGGAAAAGAAAAAAAAAATGAATGAGAAAGGGATTAGGATCATTGTTAGTATACTTGGGTAGATGTGAGTCTAGTCATGTATGCATGCATTGCCTTTTACCTTTAGCATTATGCATAAGTTCAAACCTTTTTTGAGAGAAACCAACGCTTGGAGTACCCACTTGAATGATATCATTTTTATCTCATAGCCTTGTCCCTTGCCAAATGTATTCGGTTTTAAAAGCACAAGTTTGATTCACGGTTTGAGCTCTTAATGAATGTTAAAGGTTAGAATTCTTGGATTGCTTGGAATAAACAAGTCATGATTTGAAATTTGATATGTGATGATTATAGCTAAGTCCTTTTGAGTAAATGCTTGTGTACTGCATCCTAGAACTGAGAACAAGGACCTTTGAGTTGATACATTTGAAAAACACTTTTGGATTTGAGCCCCCGTTTTTAATCATCTCTTCCTAGCTTGAATTTGGTTTGCTTGAGGGCAAGCAAAAGGCAAGTTTGGGGGAGTTGATATACTCATATATTTCGCATATTTATCATGCATTTAGAATAAGTTTTCATCCATATTTTATTTATAGCTAAGTATAATCATAGTATTTGATCATTTATAGGATTTAGAACATTTGCATTTGCATTTGCATTTTCTTTTGTATATATGCATCATTTCAGGTTATTCTATGGATTTGGCGACAATGTGGAAGCTGGAAACATAAGATGATGAGCTAGGAACAAGTAGAGAGCAAATTAATGTCATCTGACTTGCTGTACCGAGATGTTGCAACCGATTCAAATCCATGCCACCTAAAGCGACTTAAAGATCAGACTCTACAAAGACTTTCCATTCCGATTCAGCCTCCGTAATCTTCATAAAACTCATAGAAAATTGAGTTACCTTTCGTTCAGAGGTTATTTCAAGTCATTATGGTCAGTGGTTCAGAAGATACGGATATTTAAGTAACAACATGTCCGTCTGGAAGTTTGGCGACCAATTTCGTTAACTGAACGATCAGCTCGGATGAAGGGTTTTTCATTGCGATTTAGCCTCTACAGTCTTCATGAGAGTTTTAGGAAATTGAGTTAGCTTTAATTTGGTGGTGATTTCAAGTCAAACGGTGCAGTAGTGCAAAAGATACAGATCGATCAATCCATGTACCCGAACCAAAAGATACCACTTGCAAGTGCTCCAAAAAGTGTTTATGCTTTAGTAAAAGTGGGATTAGAGAGGTCCCTTGTCCCTTGTCCCTTGCCCCTTGTCCCTTGCCCCTTGACCCCTCTTTTAAGGCCAAGAGCCATGTTTAAAACTCTATATAAGGAGTGTGTGTGTGCTTGTAATAATCATTCAGTTTTTAATCAAGTCTTTTTATCTTATAAGCTTTCTCTTGTTCTTGATTGTTCTTGCTTGTTCTTGATAGTTCTTGTTTGTTTCTTGCTATTTCTCTTCTTAAAAACTCTTGTATTTTGTATAAATTTCAAGTATCTTCATCCTTCTAAAGTCAAATCCTTCTTCTTCTTAAAAACCGCTTATGTTCATCAGCTCTAAACTTATGTTTAAGAGAGGTATGAACATGAGTTGTGAGTAATCCACCAAGGTTTGGGGTTGGGATGATTTAAGGGGGTTGAAAACTAGATTTTGGGTATTTTCTTGTTCTTCATCTAATTCTCTTCTTGGATTTGGGGGTTTTAAGGTCTAGAGATTCTCGATGGAGATCTCTTTAATCTAGGGATTTCTTTATCTCAAAAAGACTTAGGAAATCCCTTAAAACCAAATCCAAGAGACTAGCTCATCCTTTCCCATACACCATGGATGTTTAGGGAGCTAGTTAAGCCAATTTTTAAGATCTATGCTTAATGTTCTTCACTTTATCTTCCCACCAGACACCATGGGTTAGGATGATAGAGTGAAGAAAGGATTTACACCATACACCATGGGTAAATCTAGTTAAGTTTCTTAAGGCTTAGAGATAGTACTAAACAGTGTAAAAAAAATATGTTTTCAAAACCCAAGTTCGAATTTTCAACCTCCCTAAGAATGAATCCCAACCTTGAATCTGTTTTTAATATTTGAAAAAAAAAAATCATTTTCTCCCTGTTCAAAGTTAATTGTTTTCTCTAAAAATCTTTAAATTAGCTTAATTATGCAATAGAGTTTTTATAAATTTGTAAAATCGTTTTTTCACTTGTTTTAATATTTTAAAAATTGTCTAGAGTCTTGCTTTATGTCTGGTATTGATTTGGTAACCGTTTGAATTTTAGAAGTAGTTTTCGAAAATCTTGCCACTTAGCATATATTTGTCTAGATAATCCGGTTTTAAGTTTTGATTTTGTAAAATTAGGAGATTGGTTGTTTTATTATTTAGGAGTCATCTAGTACTTGTATAACCCTTCTGTAGGGATTTTAAAATAGTTTTCGTGTCCGTTTAATAACCGCAAGTAATTGTTTTAGAATTCATACCCAATTAAACCAAATTCTGCTTAGCTTTATTGAACTCTTGTATTCTTAATATCTTTCACCCCAATTTGGATTGACAGCTAAAGTACTACAACAACAAAAGAACTATGCTTTAGGTTTGATTAAACTTGCTCCAAAAGCTAGTCATCAAATACCTACGCATGATTGGGTCGGATCATAGACCGATAGTGGCGACAATTGAAAAAAAAAAAAACATAAACAGGGTAGACAATTCAAGTTTGATAAACGATTGTTTGGCCAAGACGGGTTAATGGAATCGATAGAAAGAGGCTGGCAAAATGAGACAACAAGGGAATCTGTAACATTAGTGGATAGAATCGGAAATTGTAGACATGAAATATTAAAATGGAGACATGAGCATCAACCATATGGGAATGATAAAATAACGGAACTCCAAAAAAACTTGAGGAAATTCAAAATGATGATTCCCGCACCGAGGCGGAACTCAATGAGATAACAAGGCAGCTTAAAGAAGCGTATAAGGATGAGGAAAAATTCTGGCAACAGAAGATGATAGGCTCTCAAATTTACCCTAGAGCTACTCTCTCAAATTAAGAGATCAGTCGCAGTACTTAGGGATTGAATCCGCAGGGAATGGATAGTCACACAACGAACTTCTAATTTCAAATTAAGCTAAAAATAAATAATTAAAAGTAAAAGCAAAAAGCAATTAAAAACGATGTAAGTTCAGGAGAAGAAACGCTAGGTTCAGGGAAATTCTCAAGTGATCTAAATTGCAGGTCTAGACAGAATGTTAGGAATTATTAAGCACTATTCTAGAACTCGAAGTACTAATGTAAAATCAACCAACTCTCACTGCGAAGATTATCTATGTCTAAACCCTAGAATTCCAAATCTCTTTGCAAATTCAAATAATTCAGACAAGCATTAATATCAGGTTCGATTGTTCACAAAATCCCTAAACCAAATCCCTAAAAATGGGTAAAAACCATGATATATCAACTCCCCCAGACTTAGCTTTTGCTTGCCCTCAAGCAAAACAGAAACAAAGTATAGAGTCGAGCTTTGAAAACAGAAATATCCAGCTAACGTTAGGAACGCCACATTGAACCAACACTCTTGAATCCACTTACAATAGAGCCAACTTTGGGTAATGTTCAGTGTACTTACCACAAGCTTAGCAATCTCCCAGCTCGAATCCAGATCTTTTCCTTAGTAAAATTTTGAACTCTAGCAAATGATCAAAGAACTTTTCAGATTCTTTCCCTTCCTTAGTGCCTGAACAAGACATTTTTATTTGTATAGCTCTCCTATTTTCTCTTCCCTTAGTCAACTGCTGCCCATTTTCAGGGTGTTCTAAGATCTTTTCATTGACTTTTCTCATTCTTTTGAAGCCTTGGAATAGTGCTGCTATTACTTGTGTTCCTTGTGAGGAGACAGGTTCATGAACTCTCACTAATATTGTTACTTGTGAGGAGACATGCTCATGAGGATCTTTGCACTATTCCTTAACTTAGACTCTCTCTTTTCTTTTTCTCAAGGGAAGATCAAGGAGAGACTGCAACTTTCTTATCTTGTTCATAGCTGAAAGATGAATTAAGTTCAATGCATACCTAGTTCTATAAGGGAATCTGAACTCTCTCTGTTAGACTGATCCACTTGCAGCTTTCTACTTAGTAAGACCTGCAATCAACAATTATGGCAATGGTCCTTCAAGTGTCAACATTCTGCGGTTAGTTCCAAGAAAAACTGAAAATTTCAACTCATTTTGACTCAATAAAACAAAGTTTTTGACTAACTCAACTGACTCTCAAAACAAAACACAAAGTCAGTAATCACCTCCCCTATACTTAAACAACACTGTCCCCAGTGTTATCAAGCCCGAAGTTGGTTAAAAGAAAGATTAGAAATAACATAAAAGACCAGTTAGAAGACTTTCCTTCGTCTGCGCGTGGTGTCGATCGACACTATAGTGGTGTCGATCGACACTGGTCTTAGTCGAATCCAATGTCACCTTTTCAACTGACTGAAAGTTATGACTTAGTAAAACCAAAACAAAATAAAAAGAAAAACGTACCTAACAGTGGGTTGCCTCCTACTCAGCGCTCGTTTTCAGTCATTAGCTTGACTGTGTCGGGGTTCAGACGTCTGGTGAATCAGAGGGTGGCATCGAATGCTTCCCAGGAGAATGTCTTCTCATCCATGGTGGTGTATAGGCAATGAGTGCATGAAAGCGACCAAGGAATTCAGGAACAGCAGCATGGTGGGATTTGAGTTCGGGTGGGATACTTCTTTTTCCTTCAGAATCCTCAAAAGAAACACCAAGCCTTCTACGAGAATCTCATGGCTTGCATAAGTGCGAAATAGCTTTTGAACCTTTAATGTTCTTATTGACAAGATCAGGAGGTTTGAAATTGATTCCAGGGAATGCGTATCTTTTCTTTCTTCGAGGTTTCTGGACTGTAGGATGTGGAGTTGTCTGTTTGACAACAGGTGATGGACTTGCAGCATTGGAGATGACTTGTGTCATGATCTTCGGGGGGTGTCGATCGACACTAGGAGTGGTGTCGATCGACACTAGGAGTGGTGTCGATCGACACTAGGAGTGGTGTCGATCGACACCAACTCTGCAGCTCGGATCTCTGAACTTTTTCTGTAATTCAGCTCTGCAATCCATGTTTCCATGATGAAAACGTCTTCTTCCATCAACTTGGCGTTGTTTAGACCTTCATCTTCGCCCAAAGTCCTGAAGAGATAATTGTTTCCACTCCAATCTTCTAACTCAACAACTTTCTCAGAATTTTCAGCTAATGCCTCTTGAATAGCCACCTTGTTCTCTTGCTTTTTAGAATCCAGCTCCTTGATATTCCCAGCAGTAGTGTCGCCTGAATGCTCACTGATTGGATCTTTATCCATGGAAATCTCTACTGAAAAAGATTGACCATCGATGGTGGAAGGTCCCCTTAACTTGTCCATGTCAAAGTTCATGACAACATCACCCAAATCAAGCTCCATTTTCCCTTTTCTCACATCAATGATGGCACCAGCTGAAGCCAAGAATGATCTTCCCAGAATAAGAGGATCTGCAGGTTCTTCATCATATTTCAAAACCACAAAGTCTGTGGGAATCATGCAGCCTTCAATCTTCAAGGAAACATCTTCTAGAACACCTTCTGGGATTCTCTTTGATCGATCAGCTAAGACAAGGAAGATTTTGGTTGGCTTGAAATCAGTCATTCAAAGTCTAACAGCAACTGAGTATGGTATCAAGTTGATACTTGAACCTATATCGCAGAGAGAACGAGGAAACCTTCCTGTTGAGATTGAGCAATCTAGCACAAAGTTCCCTGGATCGGGTAACTTCTCTGGAATCCTTGTCTGAATCACAGCACTGACTTGTTCATAAACTCTCATCTTCTTCTTCTTCCTTGGAACTATCTTCAAGAGAATCGCATTCATGTCTCTGGTAAGCAATGCTCCTTCCTCAGGACTCACACCATTGACTACCATTCTCTTGACATATCTTCTTAATGCAGGTGAAAGTTGGACTGCATCAACTAGGGGTAGCTCAACCATCAACTTATTCATCATCTCTTTGCATCTGGCTTCTTCTCTTTCCTGTTTAGACTTTCTAGGAGGTATGGGATAGGGTATTTTAGGTTTATACATCTTTTACTCTTCAATATTTGAAGCTTCAGACGTTGTCTGGGAGTGGTTTCGATCGACACCCAGCTGGTGTCGATCGACACTGATAATTCGTGTCGAGGATGTTGTGTCGATCGAGCCCGATTTCTTGAGTTCTTCTATTGGTGTCGATCGACACTCAGCAGTGGTGTCGATCGACACCTGCTCTGCAATCGCAGCATCTTCTTCTTCATCTTCCTCTAGCTCAATCTCTTCAGCGCTCAGATTATTTGTCAGCACAGTTTGAAGATCTCTCTCACTCTGGATCGTGATGGCGTTCATTTGATGCCTTGGATTCACGTCTGTCTTTCCAGGAAGGAACCCATCTTGTCTCTTCAAGGCTCCAACAGTTTGAGCAACTTGAACATCCAATTGCTTCATATGAGAGTTCAAGCAATCGATCTTTCCATTCAAGTCTTGGTACAGTGAATCAATCTTCCCATTGAAATCCACTGTCATCTTCTGCTGTCCTTCTAAGATTTGCTCTAGCATGGATTCCATCTTATTGTCTTGTGCAGGAGGCTTCTGATAAGAAGGAGAACCATAAGTCCTTTGGAAGTTGCTGTTCTGGAATGGCTTCTGGTAAGAAGAACCATAGCCTTGCTGATTGTTGAATCTTTGTCCTTGAAAACCAGTTCCATTGATGTAGTTAACTTCTTCTTCCTCAGGCTCAAATGTCTCTACTTCATTAGCAAAGTGACCTTGCTTCTTCCCCACCAAGATGTCCAGCTTCCTGTTAACCTCAGCTATTTGGCCTCCTCCATTTGCTCCAGCATGTTATTTCCTCTCAAAGTCTGCATTCTTTGTGTTGTTGCAAGAAGCAAAATTCTCTATAAGCACCATTGCATCTTCTGGATATCTAGTGTTGAAGTTGCCATTGTTCGCAACATCTAAAGCCATCTAGTACCTCCAGTCGATTCCTCGGTAGAAGATTCCGAGTAGCTGCGGCTCGTTGAAACCATGATGGGGGCAGTCCCTTTGGTAAGCTTTGAATCTCACCCAAGAAGCCTTGAATGCTTCAGTGGGTCCTTGGGAGAATGTGGTGATCTTCATCCTTAAATCTTCAGACCTTGCATCATCAAAGAAATTGCATAAGAATGCATTCTTTGTCTCTTCCCAAGTGGTCAAAGATCCTGGATCTAACTGCTTCAGCCAATATGATGCATCTCCAGCAAGCGAGTAAGGGAAAAGCTTGCAGAAGAGATAGTCATATGATACTCCATTAGCCTTGATGCTTGAAGCTAAATCCTCGAATCTTTCAATGTGGTCCATAGGATGTTCATTTGGAAGACCATGGAAAGGATGCTGAGCCACCAGTGACTTTATTCCATTAAGCTCCAAAATGCATCAAAACCTCCAATTTATCTCCAATTGTACCTGAACCTGCATAGACTCTATATAGACTCGAAAATAGCCAAAAGACTCTATAAAAACACTTATATCATGGTCTAAAATGGGTAAAAACCATAATATATCAGAAGAGCAGGAACTTATGGTACAGGAATGGAGATTTTAATACAAACTTCTATCACACGACGACAAAACAGCGCAGGACGATCAATAGGCTAGTAGGGTTGCACGACAATGCGGGTATCTGGATGGAAGGGGAAAACAAAATGGAAAAAGTAGCAGTGGAATATTTTGATGAACTATTTACATCAACCACTCCCACATCATTTGATGAGGTTTTGGAAGACATAACATCGGAAATTTCGGAACGAGACAATGAAAGTCTAACTAAACTGGCAACAGAAGAGGAGGTCAGACAAGTGTTATTTATGATGCATCCGGAGAAAGCTCCAGGACCGGACGGGATGACAGCACTATTTTTTGAGAGGTTATGGCATATAATCAAACAAGATGTGGTACAATTGGTTAATAATTTCCTAATGACAGACGTTTTTGATCAGCGGTTAAATATGACTAATATATGTCTCATTCCAAAAACTGAAAGACCCACTCGGATGACGGAGTTGCGACCAATAAGTTTATGTAATGTAGGATACAAAATTATCTTAAAAGTGTTATGTCAACGACTACGGTAGATACTGCCTAGATTGATCTCCGTGACACAATCTGCATTTGTTTCAGGGAGACTTATTTCAGATAATATCCTGATTGCACAGGAAATGTTCCATGCCTTAAGAACAAACAAATCATGTAAAAGTAAGTATATGACAGTGAAAACAGATATGAGTAAAGCCTATGACCGTGTGGAATGGCCGTTCATAGAAAATTTACTACGAAAAATGGGTTTTGCAGAGAAATGGATAATATGGGTGATGTGGTGCATTAAATCGGTTCAATATAAGGTTCTCATTAATGGACAACCACGAGGAAGTATAACTCCAAAACGGGGGCTTCGACAAGGAGATCCCTTATCCCCATACTTTTTTATTTTATGTACGGAAGTATTAATAGCGAACCTGAGAAAGGCAGAAACAAGGAAACATCTTACGGGATTAAAAGTTGCACGGGCAAGTCCACCGGTTTCCCATATGCTTTTTGCGGATGATAGTTTATTATTTTGCAAGGCAACAATAGAGGAAACACAAGTACTGCTCAATATTCTAAAGAAATATGAGTTAGTGTCGGGTCGACAAATTAACTTTGTTAAATCATCGGTACAATTTGGTCACTTAGTAGAGACGTCAACGAGGGAGGAATTTCATAACACACTGGGAATAGCAAATGTCGGGGGCATGGGGACATATCTGGGGATCCCAGAGAGTTTAGGAGGAGTTAAAACAAAGATATTTAACTTACTTCTTGAAAGACAACAAAAACGGCTAAACGGATAGACATCTAGACTACTATCCAAAGGAAGAAAAGAGGTACTAATTAAGTCAGTAGCATCAGCAGTTCCGACATATGTTATGTCGTGTTTTAGACTGCCAAAAACAATAACAAAGAAACTCACTAGTACCATCTCATAATTCTGGTGGAGTACTAATGGACAATCCAGGGGAATGCATTGGTTGGCGTGGCATAAACTATGCATACATAAGGAGGAGTCTCTTATACACATCTAGATGTGTATAAGAGACAGCTAATGGACAATCCAGGGGAATGCATTGGTTGGCGTGGCATAAACTATGCATACATAAGGAGGAAGGGGGGCTTGGTTTTGGATAGTGGAAAATTTTAATATGGCTCTCCTTGCTAAACAACTTTGGCGTCTTATTGACCATCCGGATTCTTTATTTACAAAGGTTTTTAAAGGCCGATATTTTAGGAATGGCACTCCGATGGATCCCATACGTTCATACTCTGCATCGTATGGATGGAAGAGTATTATATCCGCTAGACCTCTGGTACAAAAAGGGCTTATTAAAAGAGTTGGCTCCGGTACTTCTATCTCTGTATGGAACGACCCAAGGATTCCGGCATCTCAACCGAGGTCAACATCGTGCAAAGGGAATATTTTTTACCCCGAGCTCAAAGTAAGTCAGTTAATTGACCCTTCAACATCAAAGTGGAACCTACCACTACTTGCACAATCAATAGTTGCGGAAGATATACCTTTGATCATTGGAATCCCAACTACTAGGGAACATAGACCCGACTTACTAGGATGGCATTTTACAAAATCAGGGAGGTACACAGTTAAATCTGGTTATAGGACGGCGCATGAATTTTCTCTAACCGATAATACTATTAGACCCTACGGGCCTGACGTAACCAAGCTACAGGGACATGCTTGGAAGGTAAAGTGTCCACCGAAGATGAAACATTTTTTGTGGCAAATCATTTCGGGTTGTCTATCGGTCATGCAACGACTCCACAGTAGGGGTATCAACTGTGATCCTCAATGTGGACGATGTGGTGCAGAACAAGAAACAATAAATCATACGCTTTTTGAATGTCCCTCAGCTCTCCAAGTTTGGGCATTATCACCGATTCCCACTCCCATGCTTAGATTCCCGACAGATGCCTTATTTTCAAATATGGCACACTTGTTTTGGAATCTACCCAATGATGAAGAAATGATGGTATATCCAGGGTTATTATGGTATATTTGGAAAGCCCGAAATGATAAAATATTTTCTAATCTAGATTGGGATTCCAGAGAGGTGTTACGCATTGCGACTGCGGAAGCAAAGGCATGGGAACTAGCACAAATTGAGGATATGGTGGTACTCCCCCAGTATCAGAATACGATAACACCACTTACACATCATGATGGATTAATATGCCAAATTGATGGCTCTTGGAAAGATACAGTCTCTTATACAGGTTAAGGATGGTATTGTCAAGGAGTAGGTTTAGATGGAACTTTAATGGGTACAAAGAATGTACGTCGGAGTACTTCCTCTTTGCACGCAGAATTAGAAGCATTGATATGGGCCATGCACTGCATGCTTGATTCTAGGAGATTAGGGGTGACATTTGCTACAGACTGTTCCGAGCTGGTGAAGATGGTGTCCAAACCAGAGGAATGGCCGGCGTTCTCACTACATATGTAGGAATTCGAGAGAAGTAAGAAGGAGCTTGCATTCTTCTCCATCTCGCACATCCCACGCGCTCAAAATACAAAGGCAGACAAGTTGGCACGAAGTGCATGAGACTACCTTTATCGGCTAGAATATGTAAACTCAGTTTCTCCGATTTTGATCAACGAACCGTTTTAGGAACTGAGGCTGTTGACAAAAAAAAAATGATACTTAAACTAGTGATCACGTGTACTTACAGAAATGCACTCATTTGTTAGATAACGAAATCCTAGATTTAATACTCAAGAGGCAACTATCATTTACTATTTTATAACTGTAGCTAGAGGGTGTTGGAAATAACGAAAACCATGTGTCAGGTATATAAAACAATATACGGTTTCATCCTATTGTTATTTAGCGCGTCTCGTCTTTTTTTCACTTTTACATACTTGTTACATGTCTAGTTTCTTATTTCATTGCTATTTACATATTGTGATTTGGTTTTTAGAGTAACACTAAAAAAGAGTAACACTATAAAAAAAAAGAGTAACACTAAAACCAATCATTGAATTGCTTAGCTTATAATAA
This sequence comes from Alliaria petiolata, assembly GCA_020283515.1. Classification (NCBI taxonomy): domain Eukaryota; kingdom Viridiplantae; phylum Streptophyta; class Magnoliopsida; order Brassicales; family Brassicaceae; genus Alliaria; species Alliaria petiolata. Next base: position 477,746,425 of record JAHZTW010000001.1, on the reverse strand, counting down.
AAATAAGTCACGTATGTATTATCATTGCTTCAGCAGTGGCGGAGGTAGAAAATTATTTTACTGGGGGCACAATATATATTCATATATTAGTTATATTAAAAAATTAAAAAATATATATATTAAATAAATATATTTTGCAAGTTTTGTATGTTAATATTATTTCGAAGATATTCAAATTTTGACAAATGATAAAAATTATTTTTACAAAAGCTAAAAAACAAATCAAGTATATGTTGAAAAATACAAAAAAGTATTGCAAAACAATAAATTTAAATTGGAAAAATAGCTATTTTAATCCTCAACTTTCAAATTTGGACAATTCTAAGCCCGACCTATTGTTTGGCCCGTCTAAATAATAAACATTTTTATTGACCTTTCTTTAAATCGTAAACTATCATTGACTAAGCCAAATTAGACCCGACGTTAAGTTGCTAAACGGACCGATTGAACCCCGTTAAACCCCGTTTGATCTCTCTGTTAAACTGCGACGACGTCGTTTCCATTTTTAGATTAAAATTTCAAATCGACGAAATCCCCAATATCCCCAATTTTAAACCCTAACATCAAGCTCTTGATCCCCAAATCCCAGAAATCAGAGAACTCGAAATCTCTAAATCAATTCAATCCTTTTTCCCTTCTGATTTACCCTTTCTTTTCTAAATCATCGATGGCTTCTTCTTCTTCTTCTTCTTCTTCTGAACAATTCGACGATGTTGAAAACGGAATTCGTGGCTTCCCGCCGAAGTGTGGCTGTGGTTTAGGTGTAATGATTTTGACATCGAAGACTCAAGATAATCCTGGAAGACCCTTTTTCCGTTGTATACGTCAAAGAGACAAAAGCTTACCATCAAAGAAAAGAGATGTAAGTAGCTTTGTTGTTTTTTGTGTTTTTTTGTTGTGTTTGTTGATCGTGAGACTGCATTTGTTTGTGTGTTTATACAACAAGGTCATTTGTTTAAGTGGGTCGAGGATGCTGTGTTTGAAGTGGTTGAAGATGGAATACCGAAATTAAGAAAAATCGAGAGTGAGATTAGCAATGCAAAATCCGAGGTTGAAGAGTTAAAGGTTTTGATTGGAGGATTGAAGGAAAATGTAACGTGGAGCAAAATGGAAATCCGGAAGTGGAAAGTGGTGAACACATTGTGTTTGGTCTGTCTTTTCTTCATGACTTGTGTCATTGTTTACATGTGGATTGGAAAAGAAAAGGAGAGTAAATTTGTTCTTGGTTATTAGTGTGAGGAGAATGCTTTGTAGTCTATTAGACTTGCATTTTTAGTCTCTTTGTTGTGTTCATAATTGGTTTCATATTGGGTCATTTGTCTCTGTTTGTTTTTCGTTTGTGTGTCATTGTACTCTCTTGATTTGCCTTTGTTGTAATCGGATTTGGGAATTAGATGATACATGTGTGTTTTTGTTGTTGTATTCAGAAACCAAACCAAAACCTGATTGTGGCTTTTGTTGTTGATAACATATGAGAAAAAGAGCATCACCTGTTTTTAAAAGATCAATAAGAATTCAAACCTTCTTCATAAATAAGAAACCAAAGCAATCCGATACAAAACACTAACAAAAGCAAACCATGTTCAGAAATGAGAAACCAAGTTCTATAACAACAAGAGAAATACACCATCCGAAACATACATTTCATCATAGAAGTTAGTTTGAACATCCAAACCATGATGCCCAACCTTGAGATCCTTCACCTTGTGATTGTCTTTGTGATCCTCCTTGTGAGTCGTGAGCTTGTCTTTCCCATCTGTGAGCTTGTCTTTGTGTTCCTCCTTGTGATCCGTCAGCTTCACTTTGTGATCCTCCTTGTAAGCCTTGAGCTTGTGCATGTGATCCTAGTGGCTGTGATCCTTCTTGTGGCTGTGATCCTTCTTGTGGATGTGATCCTTCTTGTGGCTGTGATCATTCGCACAAAAACATTTGACGTTCGAAAGATAACAACAAAAGTGTTTTTTTTCTTGTTTGTTTCTTTATGTGCTTCCATTGGAATTTAGAACAAAAAGAAACTAAAAAAAACAACCTTTGTAAGACTGGGATGTATCTTCCGGACTTATCCAATTTATTAAACGACATCGATTTTGTTGTCCAGATCACTACAAGAAAACATACCAATTTCCGACAAATGTTTTTACAAATTTGTTTGTCTGAAAATTCCGACGACTTTGTGACAAAACAAAATTCTTTCGATTACTGTTTTTTTTTTTTTTTGCTTTTTACTTCATAGTACTCATAGTATTTATTGATTAAAATTATTAAAAATTTTGAAAATTAATTGAGACACAATAAAACGTATATATATGAAAATGCAGAAGAAAAATGTGATCCTTTAAAAAACCTAGACGAATACCCCGCGTGTACATGCAATATTTTGTATATTTTTAATAATTTTATAAATAAGTAATTTGATAAATATTTTTTTTAAAATTTATTGATAATCATGTTATACATAATTGAAAACTTTAATAAATTTTTTTTTTGAATATTAAGTTAGTTGTTATCAACATCATATTATTTTGTCCAGCTATTTCAAAACCATATCTTATCAAAACAACAACGTGAAATTATAAGTACAATAAATTAATTAGTTTTAGAATTTATGGGACATTTCTTTTGTAAAATCTCCTCTTGAATCCTATCTGAATAAAAAAAAAATTCTTATAAAATTTAATGCCGAGCCAAAATAGCGTTTTTCGCTAAAACCGTATTTTTCGTCATAATGGTAAAATCATAAATTTCCCATAAAAACCGTAAAATCGCATTTTGCTATTAAATTCGTATTTTTTATCAAAACAACTAAACATCATTTTTTGCCAAAACTGTAAGACCATATTTTCGAAAAAAACAGCAAAACCTTACCCTCTCGTCAAAACCATTAACTGTAATTTCCCCGAAAAACTGCAATTTCCATCAAAACCGTATTTTTTGATAAAAACTGTAAATACTAGTTTAACTGCCAAAACTGTAAAATCGTATTTTTATGAAAACCACAAAATCTTGTTATTTTTTACTGTCAAAACTTTGTTTTCGCGCAAAAATACAAAATACGTTTTTATGCCAAAACTTGAAAATTTGTGTTTTTACCTTAAAACCGCAAAATATCATTTTCATTTTAAATTACAATCGTGTTTTTAACCGATAAACCATTTTTTTTAACCGAAAAAACAAATACGTATTTTTACGCCAAACCTAAAAAAACACACTAAAAAAAACCCGCAAAACTACAAAACTTTATTTTTCTTGTCAAAACTACATTTTTTCTCATAATGTATTTAAAGAAAAGATGAAAAGTTAATTATTTAATTGATTAATTATTTTTCAATTGTTTAAAAAAATGATGTGTCACAAAGATAGATGTTGATGTGTCACTTTCTTGTGAGGCACACTAAGTCATTATATAATAGATGTGATACATTTCATGTTCAACCTCTTCCAGTAATGTAACTAAAACAAAACATATTTTTATCTTTTTTGAGGTCTCATGCACTCATCCGATACTAAACCAAAACATATTTTTATCTTATATATCAAAGCAAGCTCGTCTAGTAAAGTTTGATTGTCTTTAATAAATCTGTAATACTGTAGATCAACGATATTTGTATGATGAAAATTTCCCGTGTTATTTAAGACAGTTATGAAAAATTAAATGATGAATCTTAAAATTACTGATGCAACGCATCTTCACATAGGTCATGTCTTCAATTGGATTTAAACGTGGTCAACCTTTTTTTTTTTTTCAGCGCATCTTCAAGTGAAGTCCCAAGCAGCCATTAAGAGCAATCTCACTAAACGGTTCTCTTTCACCAACAAAGCATGGTGAGACTCCATTTGCTGAGATAGGAACATGATCACCAATATCGAAACCCGGCGGAAATATAAAAACAATAGCTTTTGCTATAAATCTTAGGGCAAAGAAACCTTAGAAGCATGAGACAGAGAGACTATACCAGAGAGTCATAGACTCCTTTACTTGGCGAAGGTATTCTTCGTCCAGTTCCTCCTCTTCCTCAGATGTCCATCCATCGTCTTGTTTTTCTTGCAATTCATTGACTTCTTCACACAATCTGACAAAAATCGAGCAGTATTTTTCTTACAACGGTCCAGAATCCAACATCTGCCAAAGAACATCTGACATCTCAGATCTCCAAAACCCTAACTCTGATCGATTTAGTTTTAGAAAACAACTCAGATCTAAAATTCTAGATTATTATGTTTCCATTTACTTTTTTTTTTCTCTGTTTCTATTGTGAAACTAGAAGAATAGTATACACACACACAAACAAAAACGCATTTGTTTTTAATTCTTTCTTTCCCCAGAATTTGCAGGAAGATCCAAAATCTTGGCTTTGGTCCCTTGCTCCTCACGATACACTCCAATCTTTCCTGTCTTCTTCTCTGTTAATGTCGATCGTTTGCATTATTGGTCAGTTTTTCATGAGTACTAATCCAAGAACATATCGTGAGAGTAGATAGTTAGTCACCTGACTGATATATGGAAGACTGGAACAGACCAAATTTGAAAAAAATAAAGTACTAATCCAAGCAGCTGAATTGTTACTTCAGATCTTCCGCTCTTACTGATTTTGGCTGATATTATTCTTTCTTCTTTTGCTTTCTTCTTTCTTCTTTTTGCTTTTGATTTGTGATGATAAAAAAAAACGTGATTCCATGTTTTCATGGTAAAATTTATCACAAACATAACAAATTAATTGTGTTACAACCAAAAACATTAATGAGAATTAAGCATAAACAAAAAAAAAACAAAAAAAAAATAGTTAGATACCCACGGGTACCATAGAACTTTCAGGTTTTTTTTTTGGACTACCCTAACAGTACTGTGTATTTTCATGGTTTTAATTTTAAAGCATAGCTTTTTATGGAACGGTTGATTTTCCTAGGGTTAGGGTAGGATAATTTTAAGCAGAGCAACATCCCTACCCTCAGGACTTGGATCAGATACTGGTAGTTAGGCCAACAAGTCAAAAAAGTGTTTAGGTGTTGTAGAGTCAGATTCGTCATGTTGTTATCCACACCACATCTTTAATAGAAGAGTCGACAACTTTTCCCAATGGGATTGTTTTCTGTAGTAGGATTCTTTTACTGTACATGAAAAATGGAACAAACTATCCAGATGCTTTGATCTAATCAACATTCTTGTTCCCTGCTTCTTAAAGCTGTAAATGAAACTGGAAGAGGCAAGAAGAAGAATTTGATTTTTTCCATATTAGAACCAGGTTTAGTTCTTTGTATACGTTATTCAAAGCATCACATGTTCCTCACTAAAATATAACAGTTAAGCCTATAGAGATGAATTCAACAATCTTGTCTTTTACAATAGCTCCACTCAGAATCTTCTGATGCAAATGGCACATTTGTCTGAGAGCTTTTGGATAGAGATGTCATAACATGCTCCTTAGTGTTCATCAGCTCACAACCCATGTCTGCATCTCCAAACCATATTGCAAGCTCTCTCTTCTTCTTTTCGAAGTTAAAGCATCCATTATCTTTCTCTGATGATTATGATAAAGAATAAACATATTAGAAATCAATGGTGATTTGGAAGAGGAGTATTCAATCTTACGACAATTAAGATAATGAAAATGTTTTCTTCTTCCAGAGGATGAAACTAAATCTATGACACTTGTTCGGAAACTATCCATTGCTGTTGAAAGCTAAGGTTTACCAGCAAAAGGACGTGTTTTCCTCTCAAAAGTGCTTCAAGTGCCATTGGTTTCGGTCATGTAAAAACCAAAAATAAAATAAAAACGACTCTCCTAGTTACAAAATATATCGGTCATAGAGAGATACCTCCATAACTGAAAATCACAAAAAAGGTTTGGCAACATTACTAGACTATGAGTTTCAAAGGTTTCCACAACTATCTTCTTGATCCCCACCGGCAAACAAGATGCAAATCCGTCTTGCACAAAAGCTTACTCATAAAGTTCACAGAGTGGCAATTTCTTAGCTGCAAATGTTAAGAACATAAATGTTCAACAGAGACTATACCACCATCATAGATTCATAGTCATGAAAATTCCAAAAGCTTCAAACTCTTTAGATGCCACTAATACTAGTAGTTACCTGGTATCCAATGGAGAAGCATCAAAAGTCTTCGATGAATAACTCATCTTGATTAACTACAAATTAAAAATTGCACGTGATGAAATTAACAAAACTGCACAGAGACCAATTCCAAAAACTTGTGAAAAATATGAGCAAACGAACGCACACAAACCCTTCATATTTTACCACTATTCTCTTCCTTTAGATTATGTATTCATAGCTCACACAAGGACAATACTACTGTAAAGAAGAACCAAATCCCCAGAAAATATCTTTGTTAAACAAGATCACCACAATCATAGATTGAAGATGTTTCTAAACGCAAATGATAACATGGATCTTTCAATATAAAAGTTAAAAAAGCAAGGTCTCAACTTCGAAACAAGTTCTATATAGAGATGCTTTATCAGACAAAGATGTTGAAAACTCTAGGAACAAAAAGAAGGAATCTTAGCAGTTTGATCTGAAAAGGTTTTAAACTTTTTTTTACAAAAAAACAGCTCTTCGAATTGCATGAAATGAAAGTGAATCTCGAGGAAGAAGGCCAGAAAGAAGAGGAAAGGCAAAGAGAAAGAAAAAAAAAAAAAACCTAATACCCAAATTAAAAACAGATATACAATAGATGAAAATTGAACAAAGGAAATACATAACTTAATAGGGGTTTAACTATATTTTGCAATTTGCAGACACAAAAAAAAAATTGAGGTTTAACTTAATTTTACTTAATTAAAGTTTTTTTTTTTCGTCTCTCCTTACAAAAATAGAATAGAAATCTATTGGGTTTGTGGAAAAAAAAATATTAGGTTAATTTAAATTAGGGCTGGGCATTTTAACCGGATCCGAAAAACAGAACCGTACTGAACCGAACTAAAAGGTACCGAACCGAATTTGAACTGACGTAATAACCCGATTGGGTCTTACACTTCTATATCTGAAGAACCGGACTCGAACCTGAACAGAACCGAGAACCGAATGGGTATCCGAAATACAATTATATACCTAAAAACATTATTTACCGTTAAACTCGAATAACTAAAATATTTAAAATTATAATTATAAATCAAATATATTAGATAATTTTAGACTAAAATAATCAAATTATCGAAAAATCTTTAGTTATATTTGTTAAAATAATTTTTTTTGGCAAAATTCAACCAAATAACTAAAATATATAAAATATTTGAGTTTTTGTAAAAAATATTTAAATAAATTTTGAGTGATTCGGATACCCGGAACCGACCCGAACCCGATTAGAACCGACCCGTACCCGACCAAAAAATTATAAATATCCGAATGGATCCTATCCCTCTATACCCGAAGATCCGATATCTGAAAGACCCGACCCGATTGTATCCGAATAATCCGAACGCCCACCCCTAATTTAAATGTATGATCAACCCTATGATAAATATAAGTCCAATGAATAATGATACGATCTTGACAAAAAAGTATGATCAAAACTCAAACCAGTTTTATTAATTAAAATGCTTGAAACGAAATACAAAACCACAAAACAAACGAAATACAAAACCACAAAAGAAACAAAAGGATATGAAAGTTCAAATCACCCAAAAGAGCCTCGACAATTGACTGAACCACAAAGACAAATCTTGTTGCCTTTAAAAATCTTCCTCCCATCTTCTCCAACCTCTTCTTGAGCTACACAAGACATTCCATAATCATACTTCAATTCTGTCAACGGTGGAATATGCCTTATCGCAAAAAACCCGACGTGAACACAAGTCTCACCACTCTGATCATACTCAATAGGCTGCCACATAACATTCGGCGAGCAGCTGTGGTTCATGAACCGACTAACATTCCCACGACTTTTCGCGCTGATACAGACTTGCGACGGGAGCTTAAAAACCTCAGGGACTTGTTCCCAACAATCTTCACGCACGAGCTCAGGCTCGTAGTTCCACTTGAACCGCTCGTTACAAACACGAGAACTGTCAAATACGTATTCATCACCCTCTTCTACATCGCGTATACCCGTTCCAGCAAACTCGCAGATGAATGTTCCCGCTCGGATCGGCTCACACGTACGTAACCCCCAGCCACACCTCTCCGTCTTGAACACCTCCACGTGGATTTTCAAACCGGACTGAGATAGTCTGTTTTTGCAACCGGTAGTACAAGGACAAGCATCGCCGCACTCGTAAACCATCGGTTTACGACATACCAATATGCGTTTATGGTACGGCAACTCGCCGCCGTTTCTTTGGACGCAGAAGCAGTCTCCAGCAGAGCATAACCGTCCGTTGCAGTCACTGCATCCAATAGATGCATGATTCAGAACAAGCGTCGTATTCGAAGAAGCCAGATTGCTGTACTGAAAATATTTAGGTACACTCTTGGCATTTTCATCGATCGCATTCACGAGCGGCACTGGCAATGTCTCGGCTCCAAATGAAGCATCTTTTTTTTATAAAACCCTTTCTTGAATCACTCGAACCACCTTTCCTCCATTTTTCAGCGGATTTCCAAGTTTCGTAACCGGGAGGCTGGTCTGGTTTTCTGGCCAGCTTGAATTTATACTCATCGAAACCGGAATTCCCTTTCGCTTTCCAACAATCTGTCACCAAGTAAAGTCCGTTGTAGATGTAGATCTTCTTCTTATTGTCGTTCGGATCTTCTTCGCCTCTGATCACTCTAACTTCGTTCCGTCTGTTTCTACTTGCTTCCAACGCAAAGTTCCCTCTTTCAAGCTTCTGATCGATTGCTTGACCAGTCTTATCTGTTCCACCATGTCCGGTTTATATCAAAGTTTGAAGATCATCTGTTTCATCATTGTAGTTTCCTGATGTTACTACGCTTGTAGCTAAAGGACCTTCTGTTGCACTGTCTTTAACTCTCAAATAGTCGATGCCGGCCACCATCTGGGTGTGAAGTCCCACTAGACACATCTCCCCCAAAAAGTAGAAGATATCGCCTACTTCTACCCCAGGAACCGGGCCGATTCTTTTCTTCGCATTGGTCCTAACACCCAAATTCATACAACTAGTTGTTGCGGTTGTAAGTATGCTTTTCTCGATATCTAGCTGGCATAACCGACGTCTAACCGCGTCAAAACGCATCAAAACCAAATCAGCAATCTTTTTGTTTCCAGTTTCTTTCTCGGCTTCGGTTATCTCCGAGTCAAAATTCCGACAAGATGTAACAACTCTGCTGTTGGAAGCATAAACTTTCGGCTTCTTAGTGGACACCTTCGAGTTTTTCGAACCTTTCGGTCGGCCTCTTCCTCTCTTGATTGGACCAGTACTAGGACCAGCATCAATAGCAAGAGAGTCTTTGGTGGAGTCATCAAATGGTATAATGGTTTGAAGCGGGGTGACCATAAGAGGAGGAGTTGTTGTTGTGTTGTGGGTTTCATCATCAACAGTTTGAAGCGATGTGGCCATTAGAGGATGAGGTGTTGTTGTGTTGAGAGTTTCATCATCAACGGCTTCAAGTGGTATAACCATTAGAGCATGAGGTGTTGTTGTGTTGTGGGTTTCATAGACAACGATTCGAAGCGGTGTGACCATCAGAGGAGGAGGAGCTATTGTTGTGTTGTGGGTTTCATCAACAACGGTTCGAAGCGGTGTGACAACCAGAAAAGTTTCTGATGTTGTGTTTTCGGTCAAACTTTGATCATCGTCAACAAAAACCGGGCTCAAACTTTCAAACGGTTTAGCATCGGTTGGACTAGACTTATCCATCGCCAAAATCCTGTCAATGTGGACAAAAAAATTGATGAAAAGTTAATAACCATCAAACCATGATGAAAAGTTAAGTTTTACGGATTGCCTAAGAACATTTTCAAGGTTGTTTTCATGCAAGACAATCATATGAAATAGTCCACTAATTAACCCTCCATATAATCTCTAACTATTAACGCTTTAAACGCAAACATTCCCTGATTATTGTGAACCCTAGAAATAATAATTGAGTATATATACATTTAATGGTATTTGGATAAGGGAATCAACAAACAATATTTTTCTATCGATCAAGAGATAATTGGTAAAAATCATTTCATGAAAACATTTTTATCTTCTCACGCCCTCAAATTTAAAAGTGTAAGATAAAAATTCATGAAAGCACTGGCGTAGAATATACATACCAATTTACTTATTTGATTATTATTCGATTTATATGTTGTAAAAAATCATTTTCGATTTGTTTAAACTCTAGGATTGCCTAATAGTGAATGCTTTCATTATTACCTTCTTGGCTTCTTCCTTCTAAATTGTTACAAATTAATGCACCAAATTGACGAGAAAACCAATGATTTAAAAACCGTCAGTGAGTCAATCAAATAGTCAATAGTGAAACAAACAAAATCCATTGTTTTTAATTTGTTTTTATGCCAACATTTAAACCGAGGGAACACGTGATACTAACAAACACCCGCGTATGGTAAAAAATCCTAGTATACAACTACCATATCAAAGAACGATAGTTCTTTCCAATTCAAAAACCCTACTTAATCTTTTAAAAATAAATTGGTTTTTCTGAAGCATCATTATATAAATAAGATGCTTTTCATCATACCCTGACAACTGTTTAGAGAAATGATTATTAAATCTAAATAGCACCACAAATGTTAAATCACAACATAAACAACATAAATTACGTTATTGATATATATATAAATCTCGATTAACTGAAAAACAGAAGGTTAGAAATGATAATTAGGGTTAAAAATAGCATAAGAGTATAAATTGCATAACAAGATGCTCACTATAAATCTCTATTTTTTTACAGTATTTGAACAGTGTTTATTAAATTGCATAACAAAATGCTCAGATCTGAATTATAGTGAACGCCATGACCATCGTACTAAGGAATAGTCCTTTCTTCACTTTTAAAATATTTTGAAATGAAGGAAAATTAATTTTAAAACAACGCTCCATATATAAACAAAACAAACTTTTAATCAAATATAATTGGTTTTTCCAAAAAAATTAAAAAAAAATAGAAATCTAATTTCAATTCCATCACCAACACCAACACAAACAAAAAAAAGCATAACAAAAAAGCATTAGTAAGTCACAACAAGAATAGAGAAACCTACATATCACATATGTATATAAAGCTCAACACGAACTAAATATAAAGTAAGGATAGCGAAATAACAAATCAATACGTACCTTTTGGAAGATGAGAAATGAGAACTAGGGTTTCAAAATTAAGCAAGAAGAAAAGAGAAACAAGAAGCAAGG
>JAHZTW010000001.1:477705984-477732639 GCA_020283515.1 Alliaria petiolata | reverse complement strand
AAACAAGGGCTGTGAATGAAGAAACACAAATACATGTCAGGATTGTGCAACAGATGATGTTGCAAAAAGTTACTGGGATCATGGAGAAATGTCAAATAAAATCATCTAGAAGAAATATATCAAGTAATGATAAATATAACTATTTAATAGGAGAAATATATCTTTTAAGTTGTCGAGAAGTGCAAGTCTAAAACACGCAAGCTAGTAATAATATTAGCATGCACCTCGTATGAAAAAAACACGCATTGTCATATTAAAATGTAAACCCATGCATACTTCAAGTGCATGTGTATATCATATCAGTTGATACCTAAACTAAAATGTATTACCAAACCAGTACAGCAGTTATAAGTGAAATTTATTAATCTGTATTTTTGGCTAACTTTGGATCTGCATAAAACATGATATGAAATCTGACGCTGATCATTTCCACAGTTATATGTGGCAGTTTAAGTGTAGTTGTAGATAATCATATGCTCATATCTACAAAAGTATCATTATATTATAAATACATAACATATGCGAGCCAGCTAAATAAATGCCTTATATTGAAAATCAATGAAGCAAAGCATATTGATTGACCAGAGATAAACAGATGCCTTATATTAAGCAATATCCAACATAATTAACTCATAAGAGGATCAAGAAATTCACGCTGCCTTTAGAAAATTTATGTAGAGTAATATCCTTAACCGCCACAAACCGCATGAGCACCACCAGAACAACCTCGAGAGACCACAAAACCCTGTGTTATATTTCCTCTTTAACACCAAGCGACATACATTACACAAGGAAACTATAAATTTTGACGAAAAGAAAAAATTGTCCTTCTACACTAGTTTCGAAGAAAAGTAATCAACAATCACTTATTTCCTTGAGTGATTTACATCCATAGGCCCTTTAACACTTTGGAATTTTAAGGAGGGCACTTTTTGAAAGTGAAGCCCTTTGTGTGGACCTTTACCTTAGCAAATATTCCTTTTCCCCTTCCTAATTTATTTTGAAGAATTTTTTTAAAAATTAAAATAAAACCAGATCGAAAAGAATAAAAAAAATTACAAAAACACCTCGAAAGTTATAGGATTTAATGTAGCAACTTACAGAGTACAAACAAATTTGGGTTTACATAGTTTTACATAATGACTAGTTCTTGCTCCGAGTACATGATTCTTCTTCTTCTTCTTCAGGTTTCTAGTTTTCTTCTTCTGCAGGTTTCTCTTTTACATGATGCCAGATTTCTCGTTCTGTAGTTATTTGGTAAGTCAAACTCTTCTCATGGACACAAACGAATGGACAAGAAAGTCATGGACATGTGTTAATAATTATCCCTAACCCAATAGCTTTATGGATATCTATACGAACAAAAACTAATGGCCAAAAACCGTGTGGATAGAAACTCGTGGAACCACACACACGTACAACAAACTCGTAGACACAATCATACATGATGCTAGATCTCTTTTACATGATGCCTTGGCTTCAGCATCGCTTCGTCTTTTGTTTTGAAGCAGCTCCGAACGTGAAGTGGATTCCAATTTTGGTATTGATTTCTGTAAAGAAGGAAGGCGATAAAGGTCCATGTTCATTGGTCGTAAGATTGAAGAAAACCCATAAAGATGCTTAGAAATATTGGAATCAATGCACACAATTGAATGGACAAAAAACCCCATAAAAGATGCAGAAAAAAACTTCATTAAGGAAAATTCCATCAAACGTATGGTAGAAATATTGATATACAATACTGCACAATTAAAACAGACTAAACACAATTACATGTTTATGTGTCCACTCGTCCCTATCCATGCTTATGTGTCCACTCGTTCCTATCAATGTTTCAGTGACCATTTGTTTTCTAGTAACCAGTTCTTAACTTTCATGTAGAACTCCGAGACGTCTTTAGTGACCGCATAGGAGTAGATCTGGGTTTTGCAGTTCAGGGCAGTGAAGTTGCAAGGGAGTACGTTGTCTAAAGTCTCGAATAAAATTACAGAGTATGTCGGCAACGAGATTGGTTTGGAGACGAGGTGTGTGAGATGTTTCAGCTCCTACCGCTTACGCGGATTACGTCTCCTAAAGGCTCCAAGTCAGCAAATTGAGATTCGACAGGGCGTCTGAGAGGCGCTGCTGTTACGCATGAGTAGTTAACGGCCAGTCGACTAGATCGGATAGTTGGGTCGGATTTTTCAGAAAAGTGACAATGATGTCGAAGAAAAATTAATCGGTGTTGGTGGTTATGATTTAGGTTTTAGAGGAGGAGGCGGCGTTTTTAGGATAAAATGTAGAGAGGAAAGTGAAAGTGAAAGTTATAAGTGGAGACGTGTTTTGGTCAAAACAAATCACCAAATTGTGTCCATTTCAAGAAGTGTCCTAAACTATAATATGAGTTTTTAGAAGTATATCTGGACTTAACTTTTTATATTTCCTGTTAAGTGAATTAATGGCTCCTACATCAATATCGAAACAAAAATTACTCAATCAATCATGACCAAAATTATTTAAGGTGATTTTAGTGTATATACTTGAGTTAATTACACCCAAGGACACTTTAAGCACTTATGTTTACAATATAGGCACTTGTTGCTTATAAGGCACTTTCAGGATATGAAAAGACACAAATCTCTTATCTTACCCTTTCAATTGATTTTTCTATCTGATGCAGATATTAACGTGATGGAGTAAAAAATAAAAAGTTAGTCATGCAAGAAGAAAACAGAAGCTACACTGAAAATTATTTGAAGCGATGTCGCATACGACGAACCCTAGTTAGAACAAATTTCTGGTTTTCAATTTTACAGGAGTGTTTGAGTTTGTGCGATTACTGAAGTTTGCCGGTGAACATATACCCTCACCCTAACCTCCTACGCCGGAGTCATACCCAGATCTACTATACAAGAACCACCATTGACGCTTCAGATTCCGAGATGGTAGGTAAGCTCCCAACCAAACGAATTCTGTACATCTGTAACACAAATGAACAAACACATAACGATGGACACATTTAGCGTGGATACAACAAACTCGATTCGTGTGTGGTACAAGCCAATATGTTCATTCGATATTGTTCATATTTCCTACAAATCGAACACAATAGTATGGATAGACGTTCGTGGATGAACATGGTGTTTGGTTGACTGTCTAATTCACACAAATTGTTTTTGACTTAATAACAATTTTGTTGTTATTAGTCTCTAGTCCCAAAGAGACATGTTCGTTCTCTTTAATAAATTTATGCTAATATTGTAGATTTTTTTTTACTTGCTACAAGTGTCAAGATTGCATATTTTGAAGGTCACTTTAGATAATATGAACATTGTATTATACAGAGACACCGTTGATGCCTCCGATTCCGACATGGAAGGTAAGGATCCGACACAACAGAATTTTGTTCGTGTATAACACTAATGGACAAACACAGAAATTGTGGATACACTCTCTCGATTCGATTGTTGTATTGGCACTTGCGCCCATGAGATTGTGTCTATACTTCGTACAGACGGGAGCGAAAACTCGTACATCCGTTACTTAGATGTAGATATTGGACGAATGGACACTGAAATAATGGATACACTCTCATGGATACGAGAAATGTACTGTCGATAAGCATGGATACACTTGCAAAAGTGTACACAACAAGTATGGATACGTATGGATACACACTCATGAATACGAGAGGTGTGCTTTCGATAAGCATGGATACACTCTCGGGTGAAAAATAGTGTACACAACAAGTATAAATATATAATCTCATGGATAGAAACTGTTGTGCAGTAATTTTGAACCATGTATTTGTTTTAGACAGATTAATGTGGATAATGTGTAATCGATCATATAAACAAACTTTTATCCACCCCAACTTATCAATACCAATATATCAACGCTTACACCTGTGAATGGCAACTCTCATTATCGGAACAATCTAGTCGCTTATCCATACGATACAATCCACATACAAGACGAACAGTAGCCTTAATTTCATATACAATTTCATCACATGTCAGCACGATATCATCTACGTACAAAACGAACGGTAGCCTTATGTTTATATGATTATGTCCACGAACCCCTATCCATGCGTAGCTCAAAGAGTCTAGTATACTTGCATCAGGCATAGACACTTTTGTCCATGTTCGGGCGACACCATCCACATTCAAGACGTTAGGTAGACTGACGTTTATATGCATTTATCCACGTTCCCCGATCCATTTGTATCGACACTAATGGCAAATTATTTTGTCTCTTCCTACATCACCTCCCTTAAAACACCAATGACAACGCCATACCACAAAAAAACAACAGCGATAATGACGATCTCGAAGTATACATCGAAGTATTCATAAATTCATATATAAATATAAACATAAAATGATGCGATTAAAACACCAATGACAACGCCAAACCACATTGAAAAATGTAGTGAAGAACGTATAGACGAGTGTACATAAGTAACTCTATTATAATCATAAGTGGTGTTTCATGTATAAGGATGCGATTAAAAACTCAAAAGAAAGTGAGAGAGAAACTCTATGTGATTTTAGTAAACTCTCATAGTTTGCAACAAATGAAGGTCTATATAGTGAAAAGAAGTTTTGAATCTCCTATTTTGTTTAAGTTTTGAATCTCCTATTTTGATAAACATGTTTTGAATCTCCTATTTTGACCACATCTTTGCTCATCCATAATTATTCATCCATGATTACTCTTACATGATAACACATCTATTGTTCAAAATCTATATAGACATTATTGTGGTTGTATCCACAATCATCCGTCCACATGTTCACGTCGACATGGATACATCTGGTGTTCATTCACAACCATTTACTTCACAAATTCAGACCACCTAACCTGAACAAAGCTACAGGAGCATACACATACATAAGGCTTTATCCATAACAATAATTCATACTATCATATCCATGATGTAAAAAAACAAAACAATAATAAGGGACTCTAATTCGTCTAATTCCATCTAGCTTTGAACTGCAAATGCGTCCACATGTTCACATCCACATGGATTTATCATATGTTCATCAACAACTGTTTACTTCATGTAATCGTTTGAAACTTCAACTCAAGCCCAACATAAAATCAGTCTCTACACTGACCAATATTGCAATTCCACGAGAGGTATTATATCTGAGCTACAATTACATCCTAATTGACCAAAACATATTTTTGTACGATTAATAAGTTACTGGATCGGAGATACGATATTCATCGACAGTGATGGAAAGTAAAAATTGAAATAAGATGGTCATGGACATGTATATTATCCACTCGTTCATGTCCATGCTTCAGTGTCCACTCGTTTGTATCCATGCTTTTGTATCTATTCGTTCCTATCCATTCTATATCCACTCGTTCTTATCCATGCGTCAATGTACATTTGTTTCATAGTAACCAGTTCTTGCCTTCCATGTCACACTCTGAGAAGTTTACAGTGGTTGCGGAAGAGTAGATCTACGTTTTACAGTTCAAGAAGAAGAAGAAGAATAAAAAATCATAATTAAAAGTTTTGTGTTTGGTTGACAACACACATCACGAAATTGAAAAATCATGTTTGGGTTAAGCACAAAAATTGATACTTTAGAGGATTGAGGTTGAATCCAAAGATTTCAAAAAAACCCAGAAATTTGTTCCTTTAAACATCGCAACGTCGTTGTTAACGCCAACAACAGATCTATAGTCAGAGAAAAAAAAAAGAGTGACGGAGAAAATTAGAAAAGAAAGATAAGAAAATTAAAATAAAATTATTGCATGTTCTCAGTTACAATTGTTGTTAAAGCCGATCTATAGTAAAAAAAAGTTTTGGTATTTTGTCAGTAAGAAAAAGAGATATAATTTCAAGAGGGTTAGTTTTGGTATTTTGTCTTCAAAACCAACACCCAAAGTGCCTTGAAATCAAAAAGTGTCCTTTCTTGTTAAATGAGTTAGAGAAAGTGCCCTTGTGTGTAAATATTTCGTATATACTTAATTGACTAATAAATTAAATAAGTAAAAAAAATAAGGGCTTTTTGCACAACTAACTTAAAACTGTTGGTCAAATGCAAAACTAACCATTTTTTTCCTCTTCAACATTAACATTTTTTTCCAAAATCATCACCCTCAGTTTTATTTATTCACGAAATTGCCATCAATTTTTTTTCAAAAATTCAATTGACCAAACAATCTTCATGCTCTTCACTTATTCACGAAAATTGCATAATCATCAATTCACCCAACCACCATTTTCAACCAATATGAAGCTTTTAAAACTTCTACAATATATTTTTAAGCTATTTAAGCTCATTATCTCCTCTCATAACCTTCTATTCTTTAATTTTCTCTCCATTTTCATCCCAAAAACTCTCTAATTCCTTTTCCAAACTTGAAGTTCTAAGATATTGCCATATCCGGTGATTTGGTCGTGCATAGCGATTGGGCTTCTTTGGTGGTGGCTAGAATCGAAGTTATCGGTGGTCGAAGACTTTTTTAACGAATTCTACTCAAGAAGTCTGTAGAAAAGAGATGTTAGTTTTGCAATTGACCAATGTTTGACTTTTCTGCACACTTCTTAAGTAGACTTCAGAGGCTATTTTTGGGGTGACGTAAATATTATTTTAATTAGCAGACTTCGTAAAGAAGTCTACTCTCCTCGCAGACTTCTATACAAAGTCTACTAATTAATTAATTCAATGTTTGATCAACTCCAAAACTAACCCATTGTAGACATCGTTTGGAGTGGGGAAGTCTATTTGAAAAGTTAAACTTGGTCAATTGCAAAACTAACCTACAAGAAGTCTACTTTTTATAGTAGACTTCTCAGAGAAGTCTTCTTGGAGAACTCTATTATGTTAAAGAAGTCTACTCTGAAATATGTGCAAAATTTGTGAAATTGCAAAACTAAACAAGAAATAAATTCGGGGATAGCAGATATGTTAATGTACTACTGATCTCAACTCTGGGATAGCAAGAAATCTACACAAAATGGATCAAAAGTTCCTTTAACGCCACCATTACGTTTCAAGATTTATTTACAAATTTCAACCAAACAAAAATCAAGAATGTAATATAAATGTCTTGTCTTCTCGTCAGACAGGCACAATGTTCTTCTTCATCCCTTCCTCTTCATATGTTTTCTTATTCGTCTCCTGTTATTTCTTATTCACATCAGGTAATGTGGCTGTAAGCTTCTTTACTATACCGATGACTGATGCGGCATAGATGAAGCAAAAAATAGTGATGGTGGCACTGATGACGCAGACAAGAGTGATTACGAATCCAAGTTTGATACAGCCCACCGAGCCAACCAAAACACATCCAGTAAGAGGCGCAAAATCACCCTGGCTCTCCTACCTAAGAAGATATTCAGCAATTCATATCTTGTCATACACAAAATCAAAATTGAGGATGATATTCAGTAATTCATATCTTGTCAAACACAAAATCAAAATTGAGGATGAAACAAACCCTAACCTATGTAATGTTTTGCAGCATCTTTCCTTAAGTTCCTATGGATTTCATCAGCCTTGGCACGGAACTCATCAGTACAACACCACATAGACAACTGCCAAGAGGAAAAATGAATGAATCAAGCGAATCTTTTAGAAGGGAAAACCGGGAAAATGAAGAGGTTGTTTAAAAGAGATAAAAAAAAAATCAAAGTTGTGTCCACGCGGCGCATGAACTTGGGGACACCATTCCAGAGTTCCCAAAATGACCTTCAAATCCAACAAGGATTTTCTCTCCTTCCTTCAAGTACTTTGGGTTAATATTGCGTGTAGCTTCAGTGACTGCGTCACAAAATGACTGCATATACTCAATTGGATTCTTCAATATCCTACGCAAAACAAAGCAATTAACTATAAGGTTATATAACAAAAAATGAGAAACAATCAATTCATTATTCATCCTATGAAATCCCCAAATTCACATCACTGAATATGGCATAACAAAAAAAAACCTATAAACTCCCAAAATTAACAAACTAAATGAAATTCAATACCCTTCTACTAAGGGAGCGAAATAAGAATGTGGAAACGAGAGAAATTCGAGACAGTGAACACAAATTCAGAAGCTGACGAACCTAGAGGCGGATTCAAATTCGCGGAAGTGGGAATGAATGTCAGAGACATTAACAATGAGACGGGGACGCTTGTTCTGTACCAGCGCCTTGATTTCATTCATGTAGATCTAAAATCCATCAAGGACCAAATCCTAGTTATAGAAGCTCAAAAAGTCTCGTGAGGAAGAGTGTGTGAGAGAGAGAGAGGGAGAGTGATCAAGACATACGTTTTCCAGGAAATGGATAAAATCTCGCTTGTGGCGAAGCCTCTTTCCTCCGGCACATCCATCTCTTAGTAATTAAATTATAGAAAATTACTCGGCACGCTATGTGTAGTAGATTTAAAGTGTTAGAAGGTTTGCAAATCTGCAACAATAAACTCGCATCTCCAACAATAACCTCAGATTTGCAATATGAACACAAAAAAACAAAAAAATGAGAAGGAGAAAAAAAAAAGACAAAGAAAGTGAAGAAAAAGTACAACTACAGACGAATTACTGGAATACATGAGGATGCGAAGGCAATCTCTGGTCCCAAAACTTCAGAGACAGCAAAGGGGAAAGGCAAAATGGTAGAATCTCAGGACGACAGAAGGTCTAAACAGACGGGTGGTGGAAAAGATAGATATGCTAATGAGGTTTCGTTGTCATTCCGGGCGCCAGGTGAATACTTACCACCACGAGAAATGAGGAAAAGGTTCAGTGGAGCATCACGAGGGGTTTACAGAGCTATTGATGAACAAGACCATGCTCAGAAGGAACGTCTGGAGCAACTCTCGGCAAAGAACAAAGGGAGCACCTCTCAGGTTAGCCCCAGCCAACATTCGACAAAAAGGTACGGAAGGAACTCATCTTTGAGGAAGCAATAATGGGTATGGATGATCTAGGGAACCAGATTGATAGGATTGCTATGGCTGATCCGATTGTGTCACGTGAGGAAAATGTTCATCGTGAGAATATGAGTGCAAATGTAATCGATGATGATGGTGACAGTGGTGACATACAAGCAGATGAAGTTAATGATGATGATGTAATTGTGGATGAGGCGCTAGATATGGAAACCGAGGATGCATTGGTTAATACTGGGGATACGGTCGAGCTCTCTGATACGCAAGAAGATGGTCAAAGGGTTGTAGAGGCTGTGGCAGAGATTGTCGCAGTGGGCTCCAAGAGGGGAGAAGCAGCAGTAGAGGCACCTATGAGAGTGTTGGGTGATGGGAAAGAGGCCACAAAAGGCAATCAGATGGCGGAAAAAAAGATTGGTACAAAGAAGAAACTTTTCCGATCAATGGGTACTATTGGTGGAGGCTCTAAGCGGCTGGTTCAAGGGGTAACACCACGGAAGAAGGGCCTGGAAAAATGGGACAAGTGAAGATCCAACGGGAGGGTCTGACAATCATCAATCGAGTGTTTAATGAGGGTCTTTAGCTGGAATTGTCAAGGTCTATGGGTAATAGGTACACAATAAGCTATCTTAAGGAAGTTTGAAGACAATTCAAACCTGAGTTTTTATTTCTTTGTGAAACTAAGCAATGTTTTAATTTTTTGGAGCAATTTCAGTTGCATTTTGGTTATGATTGGTTGTTTACGGTTGAACCGATTGGAGCAAGTGGTGGACTGGGTCTATTTTATAATAAAACTTTTGATGTTAAAGTCTTGTTCTCGAATAAACATATTATTGATGTCGAGACAGTGATCGAAGGAAAATTGACATACTTATCATTTGTCTACGGAGATCCAATTCCAAAATTTCGTAGTCAAGTATGGGAACGATTAACAAGGACGGGATTAACACGGTCGGAGCCATGGTTTTTAATTGGCGATTTTAATGAAATAACAGGTAATCATGAAAAACAAGGCGGCACAATTAGACAAGCATATATTTTTGTCGAGTTTAACACCATGATTACTAATTGCGGATTATTGGATTTTCAAAACCGGGGGAATAAATTATCATGGAAGGGCCGGCGAAGTGGACAAAATGTTAGATGCAGATTAGACAGGGCCTTACCCACAAAGGAATGACATGAGTTATTTCCATATTCTTATGTGGAATATCTACGCATGATTGGGTCGGATCATAGACCGATAGTGGCGACAATTGAAAAAAAAAAAAAACATAAACGGGGTAGACAATTCAGGTTTGATAAACGATTGATTGGCCAAGACGGGTTAATGGAATCGATAGAAAGAGGCTGGCAAAATGAGACAACAAGGGAATCACTAACATTAGTGGATAGAATCGGAAATTGTAGACATGAAATATCAAAATGGAGACATGAGCATCAACCATATGGGAAGGATAAAATAACGGAACTCCAAAAAAACTTGGAGAAATTCAAAATGATGATTCCCGCACCCAGGCGGAACTCAATGAGATAACAAGGCAGCTTAAAGAAGCGTATAAGGATGAGGAAGAATTCTGGCAACAGAAGATGATATGCTCTCAAATTTACCCTAGAACTACTTTCTCAAATTAAGAGATCAGTCGTAGTACTTAGGGATCGAATCCACATGGAATGGATAGTCACACAACGAACTTCTAATTTCGAATTAACTAAAAATAAATAATTAAAAGTAAAAACAAAAAGCAATTAAAAACGATGTAAGTTCAGGAGAAGAAACGCTAGGTTCAGGGAAATTCTCAAGTGATCTAAATTGCAGGTCTAGACAGAATGTTAGGAATTATTAAGCACTATTCTAGAACTCGAAGCACTAATGTAAAATCAACCAACTCTCGCTGCGAAGATTATCTATGTCTAAACCCTAGAATTCCAAATCTCTTTGCAAATTCAAATAATTCAGACAAGCATTAATATCAGGTTTGATTGTTCACAAAATCCCTAAACCAAATCTCATTGCGAATAGGTATTTTGCTCATCTAACATTAGTTCAGGCAATTAATAATACTCTCGCATCTATTAATCAACCTAAGATCAGATTCTATGTCATGAAGCTAGAATAAGCATTAAACACAAATCTAGATGAAGAACTCTAATGATTTTATCCTAACAATTTATTTCGACCTAAAAATTCATCAATCACCTTTGAAAAACCCTAAACCTAACAAGCAAACTACTCAGACATGATTAATGAAACACAAATCATAATTTGAATAGAAAGCATAAAAGAAATCAATAGAATCAAAGGAGTTCCAAATTTGCTCTGAAGGAGACAAATTCTTCTCTCTAAAATCTCTCTCTAAATAATGTGTGTGTTATATGCCTAAACAATGACTAAAAACCTCTATTTATAGGCCTAGGTTCGCACGCTTCTTGAAATTGGAAATCCTGGTGTTGATCGACACCAAGGGTCTGTGTTGATCGAAACCCATCGTGCAACTTCAATATGACTTCAACACTTCGTGACTTTATTCCATTAAGCTCCAAAATGCATCAAAATCTCTAATTTATCTCCAATTGTACATGAACCTGCATAGACTCTATATAGACTCGAAAATAGCCAAAATACTCTATAAAAACACTTATATCATGGTCTAAAAATGGGTAAAAACCATGATATATCAACTCCTCCAGACTTAGCTTTTGCTTGCCCTCAAGCAAAACAGAAACAAAGTATAGAGTCGAGGTTTGAAAACAGAAATATCCAGCTAACGTTAGGAACGCCACATTGAACCAACACTCTTGAATCCACTTACAATAGAGCCAACTTTAGGTAATGTTCAGTGTACTTACCACAAGCTTAGCAATCTCCCAGTTCGAATCCAGATCCTTTCCTTAGTAAAATTTTGAACTCTAGCAAATGATCAAAGAACTTTTCAGATTCTTTCCCTTCCTTAGTGCCTGAACAAGACATTTTTTTTTTGTACAGCTCTCCTATTTTCTCTCCCCTTAGTCAACTGCTGCCCATTTTCGGGTGTTCTACGATCTTTTCATTGACTTTTCTCATTCTTTTGAAGCCTTGGAATAGTGCTGCTATTACTTGTGTTCCTTGTGAGGAGACAGGTTCATGAGCTCTCACTAATATTGTTCCTTGAGCAACTTGAACATCCAATTACTTCATATGAGAGTTCAAGCAATCGATCTTTCCATTCAAGTCTTGGTACAGTGAATCAATCTTCCCATTGAAATCCACTGTCATCTTCTGCTGTCCTTCTAGGATTTGCTCTAGCATGGATTCCATCTTATTGTCTTGTGCAGGAGGCTTCTAATAAGAAGGAGAACCATAAGTCCTTTGGAAGTTGCTGTTCTGGAATGGCTTCTGGTAAGAAGAACCATAGCCTTGCTGATTGTTGAATCTTTGTCCTTGAAAACCAGCTCCATTGATGTAGTTAACTTCTTCTTCCTCAGGCTCAAAGCTCTCTACTTCATTAGCAAAGTGAACTTGCTTATTCCCCACCAAGATGTCCAGCTTCCTGTTAACCTCAGCTATTTGGCCTCCTCCATTTGCTCCAGCATGTTGTTTCCTCTCAAAGTTTGCATTCTTTGTGTTGTTGCAAGAAGCAAAATTCTCTATAAGCACCATTGCATCTTCTGGATATCTAGTGTTGAAGTTGCCATTGCTCGCAACATCTAAAGCCATCTAGTACCTCCGGTCGATTCCTCGGTAGAAGATTCCGAGTAGCTGCGGCTCGCTGAAACCATGATGGGGGCAGTCCCTTTGGTAAGCTTTGAATCTCACCCAAGAAGCCTTGAATGCTTCAGTGGGTCCTTGGGAGAATGTGGTGATCTTCATCCTTAAATCTTCAGACCTTGCATCATCAAAGAAATTGCATAAGAATGCATTCTTTGTCTCTTCCCAAGTGGTCAAAGATCCTGGATCTAACTGCTTCAGCCAATATGATGCATCTCGAGCAAGCGAGTAAGGGAAAAGCTTGCAGAAGAGATAGTCATATGATACTCCATTAGCCTTGATGCTTGAAGCTAAATCCTCAAATCTTTCAATGTGGTCCATAGGATGTTCATTTGGAAGACCATGGAAAGGATGCTGAGCCACCAGTGTGAAGTAGGCAGGCTTCAGCTTGAAATCGTTCCTCTGGAATGCAGGAGGACGGATGGCAGCTCTATTAGCATAGAACTGGTCAGGTCATTTGTATTCACCTAGAGTTCTTCCGCGTCCAACGTCTGCGTGTGCTAGGTGTCGATCGACACCAAGGTTGTGTCGATCGGCACCTACTGGTTCGATGACAGCAACTCCGTTCTCATCGACTCTATGTCCTTGCGCGTTCCTTCTGTTCCCCTCTGCATCACCAAGTTGCCTTCAGCGTCTCGGATTAGAACCATAAGATCAGCCATCTCAGTCTGCGGAGGGTGTCGATTGATGCTATTGGTGTCGATCGACACTCGTGTGGTCTTGCGGTTCCTACGTTCGAGACGACCGAGCTCCTGGTTGAGTGCGATTAGTTCCTTGTCCTTGTTGCTTCTGGTAATGCGATTAATGCATGCACCTGAAAACAAGAATAAGAAACTAAAATTAGTAACCAAAAACAAAAATTAAACCTAGACAAAATTCTAATATTAGAACTCTGTAGGCAACTAATCTCCTTTCCCGGCAACGGCGCCAAAATTTGATATGCTCTCAAATTTACCCTAAAGCTACTCTCTCAAATTAAGAGATCAGTCGCAGTACTTAGAGATCGAATCCACAGGGAAGGGATAGTCACACAACGAACTTCTAATTTCAAATTAAGCTAAGAATAAATAATTAAAAGTAAAAGCAGAAAGCAATTAAAAACGATGTAAGTTCAGGACACGAAACGCTAGGTTCAGGAAAATTCTCAAGTGATCTAAATTGCAAGTCTAGACAGAATATTAGGAATTATTAAGCACTATTCTAGAACTCGAAGCACTAATGTAAAATCAACCAACTCTCGCTGCGAAGATCATCTATGTCTAAACCCTAGAATTCCAAATCTCTTTGCAAATTCAAATAATTCAGACAAGCATTAATATCAGGTTCGATTATTCACAAAATCCCTAAACCAAAACTCTAAGCGAATATGTATTTTGCTCATCTAACATTAGTTCATGCAATTAATAATACTCTCGCATCTATTAATCAAACTAAGATCAGATTCTAGGTCATGAAGCTAGAATAAGCATTAAACACAAATCCAGATGAGGAACTCTAATTATTTTATCCTAACAATTTAATTCGACCTAACAATTCATCAATCACCTTTGAAAAACTCTAAACCTAACAAGCAAACTACTCAAACATGATTAATGAAACACAAATCATAATTTGAATAGAAAACATAAAAGAAATCAATAGAATCAAAGGAGTTCCAAATTTGCTCTGAAGGAGACAAATTCTTCTCTCCAAAATCTCTCTAAAAGTCTCTCTCTAAATAATGTGTGTGTTATATGCCTAAACAATGACTGAAAACCTCTATTTATAGGCCTAGGTTCGCATCTTCAATTCCTTGGAAGATTATGAAAAGTTTTGGAGATTTTCTTTTCTTCAAAAACTGGAAACTTCACGCTTCTGGAAATTGGAAATCCTGGTGTCGATCGACACCAATGGTCTGTGTCGATCGACACCCATCGTGCAACTTCAATATGACTTCAACACTTCGTGACTTTATTCCATTAAGCTCCAAAATCCATCAAAATCTCCAATTTATCTCCAATTGTACCTGAACCTACATAGACTCTATATAGACTCGAAAATAGCCAAAAGACTCTATAAAAACACTTATATCATGGTCTAAAAATAGGTAAAAACCATGATATATCAGAAGAGCATGAACTTATGGTACAGGAATGGAGATTTTAATACAAACTTCTATCACACGACGAAAAAACAACGCAGGACGATCAATAGGCTAGTAGGGTTGCACGACAATGCGGGTATCTGGATGGAAGGGGAAAACAAAATGGAAAAAGTAGCAGTGGAATATTTTGATGAATTATTTACATCAACCACTCCCACATCATTTGATGAGGTTTTGGAAGACATAACATCGGAAATTTCGGAACGAGACAATGAAAGTCTAACTAAACCGGCAACAGAAGAGGAGGTCAGACAAGCGTTATTTATGATGCATCCGGAGAAAGCTCCAGGACCGGACGGGATGACAACACTATTTTTGAGAGGTTATGGCATATAATCAAACAAGATGTGGTACAATTGGTTAATAATTTCCTAATGACAGACGTTTTTGATCAGCGGTTAAATATGACTAATATATGTCTCATTCCAAAAAAGGAAAGATCCACTCGGATGACGGAGTTGCGACCAATAAGTTTATGTAATGTAGGATACAAAATTATCTCAAAAGTGTTATTTCAACGACTACGGAAGATACTACCTAGATTGATCTCCGTGACACAATCTGCATTTGTTTCAGGGAGACTTATTTCAGATAATATTATGATTGCACAGGAAATGTTCCATGCCTTAAGAACAAACAACTCCTGTAAAAGTAAGTATATGACAGTGAAAACGGATATGAGTAAAGCCTATGACCGCGTGGAATGGCCGTTCATAGAAAATTTACTACGAAAAATGGGTTTTGCAGAGAAATGGATAATATGGGTGATGTGATGCATTAAATCGGTTCAATATAAGGTTCTCATTAATGGACAACCACGAGGAAGTATAACTCCAAAACGGGGGCTTCGACAAGGAGATCCCTTATCCCCATACCTTTTTATTTTATGTACGGAAGTATTAATAGCGAACCTGAGAAAGGCAGAAACAGGGAAACATCTTACGGGATTAAAAGTTGCACGGGCAAGTCCACCGGTTTCCCATATGCTTTTTGCGGATGATAGTTTATTATTTTGCAAGGCAACAATAGAGGAAACACAAGTACTGCTCAATATTCTAAAGAAATATGAGTTAGTGTCGGGTCGACAAATTAACTTTGTTAAATCATCGGTACAATTTAGTCACTTAGTAGAGACGTCAACGAGGGAGGAAATTCATAACACACTGGGAATAGCAAATGTCGGGGGCATGGGGACATATCTGGGGATCCCAAAGAGTTTAGGAGGAGTTAAAACAAAGATATGTAACTTCCTTCTTGAAAGACAACAAAAACGGCTAAACGGATAGACATCTAGACTATTATCCAAAGGAGGAAAAGAGGTACTAATTAAGTCAGTAGCATCAACAGTTCCGACATATGTTATGTCGTGTTTTAGACTGCCAAAAACAATAACAAAAAAACTCACTAGTACCATCTCACAATTCTAGTGGAGTACTAATGGACAATCCAGGGGAATGCATTGGTTGGCGTGGCATAAACTATGCATACATAAGGAGGAAGGGAGGCTTGGTTTTCGGATAGTGGAAGATTTTAATATGACTCTCCTTGCTAAACAACTTTGGCGTCTTATTGACCATCCGGATTCTCTATTTACAAAGGTTTTTAAAGGCCGATATTTTAGGAATGGCACTCCGATGGATCCCATACGTTCATACTCTGCATCGTATGGATGGAAGAGTATTATATCCGCTAGACCTCTGGTACAAAAAGGGCTTATTAAAAGAGTTGGCTCCGGCACTTCTATCTCTGTATGGAACGACCCAAGGATTCCGGCATCTCACCCGAGGTCAGCATCGTGCAAAGGGTATATTTTTTACCCCGAGCTCAAAGTCAGTCAGTTAATTGACCCTTCAACATCAATGTGGAACCTACCACTACTTGCACAATCAATTGTTGCGGAAGATATACCTTTGATCATTGGGATCCCAACTACTAGGGAACATAGACCCGACTTACTAGGATGGCATTTTACAAAATCAGGGAGGTACACAGTTAAATCTGGTTATAGGACGGCGCATGAATTTTCTCTAACCGATAATACTATTAGACCCTACGGGCCTGACGTAACCAAGCTACAGGGACATGCTTGGAAGGTAAAGTGTCCACCGAAGATGAAACATTTTTTGTGGCAAATCATTTCGGGTTGTCTATCGGTCATGCAACGACTCCACAGTAGGGGTATCAACTGTGATCCTCAATGTGGACGATGTGGTGCAGAACAAGAAACAATAAATCATACGCTTTTTGAATGTCCCTCAGCTCTCCAAGTTTGGGCATTATCACCGATTCCCACTCCCATGCTTAGATTCCCGACAGATGCCTTATTTTCAAATATGGCACACTTGTTTTGGAATCTACCCAATGATGAAGATATGATGGTATATCCATGGTTATTATGGTATATTTGGAAAGCCCGAAATGATAAAATATTTTCTAATCTAGATTGGGATTCCAAAGAGGGGTTACGCATCGCGACTGCGGAAGCAAAGGCATGGGAACTAGCACAAATTGAGGATATGGTGGTACTCCCCCAGTATCAGAATACGATAACACCACTTACACATCATGATGGATTAATATGCCAAATTGATGGCTCTTGGAAAGATACGGTCTCTTATACAGGTTTAGGATGGTATTGTCAAGGAGTAGGTTTAGATGGAACTTTAATGGGTACAAAGAATGTACGTCGGAGTACTTCCTCTTTGCACGCAGAATTAGAAGCATTGATATGGGTCATGCACTGCATGCTTGATTCTAGGAGATTAATGGTGACATTTGCTACAGACTGTTCCGAGCTGGTGAAGATGGTGTCCAAACCAGAGGAATGGTCGGCGTTCTCACTACATATGGAGGAATTCGAGAGAAGTAAGAAGGAGCTTGCATTCTTCTTCATCTCGCACATCCCACGCGCTCAAAATACAAAGGCAGACAAGTTGGCACGAAGTGCATGAGACTACCTTTATCGGCTAGAATATGTAAACTCAGTTTCTCCGGTTTTGATCAACGAACCGTTTTAGGAACTGAGGCTGTTGACAAAAAAAAATGATACTTAAACTAGTGATCATGTGTACTTACAGAAATGCACTCATTTGTTAGATAACGAAATCCTAGATTTAATACTCAAGAGGCAACTATCAATTACTATTTTATAATTGTAGCTAGAGGGTGTTGGAAATAACGAAAACCATGTGTCAGGTATATCAAACAATATACGGTTTCATCCTATTGTTATTTAGCGTGTCTCATCTTTTTTTCACTTTTACATACTTGTTACATGTCTAGTTTCTTATTTATTTGCTATTTACATATTGTGATTTGGTTTTTAGAGTAACACTAAAAAAGAGTAACACTGAAAAAAAGAGTAACACTAAAACCAATCATTGAATTGCTTAGCTTATAATAAAAATAAGTCAAGTATGTATTATCATTGCTTCAGCAGTGGCGGAGGTAGAAAATTATTTTACTAGGGGCACAAGATATATTAATATATTTGTTATATTAAAATTTTTAAAAAATATATTAAATAAATATATTTTGAAAGTTTTGTATGTTAATATTATTTCGAAGATATTCAAATTTTGACAAATGATAAAAATTATTTTTACAAAAGCTAAAAAACAAATCAAGTATATGTTGAAAAATACAAAAAAGTATTGCAAAACAATAAATTTAAATTGGAAAAATAGTTATTTTAATCCTCAACTTTCAAATTTGGACAATTCTAAGCCTGACATATTGTTTGGCCTGTCTAAATAATAAACATTTTTATTGACCTTTCTTTAAATCGTAAACTTTCATTGACTAAGCCAAATTAGACCCGACGTTAAGTTGCTAAACGAACCGATTGAACCCCGTTAAACCCCGTTTGATCTCTCTGTTAAACTGCGACGACGTCGTTTCCATTTTTAGATTAAAATCCCAAATCGACGAAATCCCCAATATCCCCAATTTCAAACCCTAACATCGAGCTCTTGATCCCCAAATCCCAGAAATCAGAGAACTCGAAATCTCCAAATCAATTTAATCCTTTTTCCCTTCTGATTTATCCTTTCTTTTCTAAATCATCGATGGCTTCTTCTTCTTCTTCTTCTTCTTCTGAACAATTCGACGATGTTGAAAACGGAATTCGTGGCTTCCCGTCGAAGTGTGGCTGTGGTTTAGGTGTAATGATTTTGACATCGAAGACTCAAGATAATCCTGGAAGACCCTTTTTCCGTTGTATACGTCAAAGAGACAAAAGCTTACCTTCAAAGAAAAGAGATGTAAGTAGCTTTGTTGTTTTTGTGTTTTTTTGTTGTGTTTGTTGATCGTGAGACTGCATTTGTTTGTGTGTTTATACAACAAGGTCATTTGTTTAAGTGGGTCGAGGATGCTGTGTTTGAAGTGGTTGAAGATGGAATACCGAAATTAAGAAAAATCGAGAGTGAGATTAGCAATGCAAAATCCGAGGTTGAAGAGTTAAAGGTTTTGATTGGAGGATTGAAGGAAGATGTAACGTGGAGCAAAATGGAAATCCGGAAGTGGAAAGTGGTGAACACATTGTGTTTGGTCTGTCTTTTCTTCATGACTTGTGTCATTGTTTACATGTGGATTGGCAAAGGAAAGGAGAGTAAATTTGTTCTTGGTTATTAGTGTGAGGAGAATGCTTTGTAGTCTATTAGACTTGCATTTTTAGTCTCTTTGTTGTGTTCATAATTGGTTTCATATTGGGTCATTTGTCTCTGTTTGTTTTTCATTTGTGTGTCATTGTACTCTCTTGATTTGCCTTTGTTGTAATCGGATTTGAGAATTATGATACATGTGTGTTTTTGTTGTTGTATTCAGAAACCAAACCAAAACCTGATTGTGGCTTTTGTTGTTGATAACATATGAGAAAAAGAGCATCACCTGTTTTTAAAAGATCAATAAGAATTCAAACCTTCTTCATAAATAAGAAACCAAAGCAATCTGATACAAAACACTAACAAAAGCAAACCATGTTCAGAAATGATAAACAAAGATCTATAACAACAAGAGAAATACACAATCTGAAACATACATTTCATCATAGAAGTTAGTTTGAACATCCAAACCATGATGCCCAACCTTGAGATCCTTCACCTTGTGATTGTCTTTGTGATCCTCCTTGTGAGTCGTGAGCTTGTCTTTCCCATCTATGAGCTTGTCTTTGTGTTCCTCCTTGTGATCTGTGAGCTTCACTTTGTGATCTTCCTTGTGAGCCTTGAGCTTGTGCATGTGATCCTAGTGGCTGTGATCCTTCTTGTGGCTGTGATCCTTCTTGTGGCTGTGATCCTTCTTGTGGATGTGATATTTGTCGTGGTTGTGATCTTTGTCGTGGCTGTGATCTTTGTCGTGGCTGTGGCTCTGAACCTTGTGGCAGTGAAACACCTTCTTCCTAGTTCTCCTAAAAAAAATGTATGAAATGATAAATCATTATGCATTACAATTCAGATTTGAAAATTTTGAAAGACGTGAAAAAGACTCAAACCTGGTATATCCTTGGTCGGCCCCTTGGTCTCTTTGGAGGAGGCAGAACAGTCGCATTTGAACAACCTTGCTTGTTGTGCCCCTCTTCCAAACAATTTGAGCATGTCATAACTCTTTTTGCTCGTGATAACCTTGTCGAACTTGAGGAAGACGCAGCTTCATATCTTGATTTTCTCCTTGCATAGTCGATTGGCCTAATTGATTGGCCTACCAGGATTGCCAAATCTCCATGGTGGTGGCAAGACAGGTAACCTATTCAATCTACGCCACAATTTCATGCCTTGGACAGGCCCAATACCATCCTTGTAAGTTTCCTGCCACATTGTTTTTGTGTAATAGGCATTCACATACTCTTCAACCCTATGTCTCTTTCCTATGATAACATTTGCAGCATGAACACATGGTATACCAACCATTTGCAACTTCCTGCAACCACATGTTTGGTTGTTCATATCCACGGTATAACCAACACCATGCAATTCAACCTCATGCAAATCATTTCTGGCCATGTGTCTTATGCAATGTCGCGCCCCTGCTATCATTTTCTCAATCTCAATATGAGCTCTCCTTGTGAATACTGTCTGCAGTCTTCCCGCAATAATGAACCTCTTTGCATTACGAACCATACACTGTCGCCTAATATACTCTAATAGGTCCATCAAAGGCTTTTTTCTTCCTTGACGAATCGTTCTATTAAAAGACTCGCTCAGATTGTTCAAATTGTCATTGCAACAAGAACCTATCTTAAAGAAAGCCCTAGACCAAGACTGAGGATTAATGTTCTGTAGAGAAGCTAAAGCCTGAGGATTGTACCTTCCAAATGCTTCCATATGCTCTGTAAATTCTCCTATGGTGTAGCTGCGTGCTATCTTCCAAAACAGCCTTTCCAGTTCTATATCACGACTGTCTCTCTTCCAATTGTGCATGATGTGTCTAGCACATTGCCTATGTTCAGCTTTTGCAAGAAGATTACGAATGGCTTTCACAAGACCCTGCAAAATGATAGACAAAGCGTTAGATTTTATTGAAAAATATGATTGCAAAATATGGCAAAATATGATTTCAAACATAGTTACTAACCGATTGTTTATCTGATATGAATGCAACTTTGTCTCCATCAACAAGACCCAAACTTTGAGAGAGATTTCTAACAAACCAGTCCCAATTATCATCATTCTCTACTTCCACTACTGCCCACCCAATAGGAACTATCCTATTATCTCCATCTCTTCCAACTGCAGCTAAAAGGTGGCCCTTTATATCCCATTTCAGAAAAGCACCATCTAATCCTATGATTGGTATACATGTAGCTTTCCAAGACGCTCGTTGTGAATTGAAACAAACATAACACCGGAAAAACCTCTGTTTGCTTCCAACAGTTGGCCCTGGAACTGTATCAATCTCAAACGTGGTGTGTGGATTAGACTCGAAAACCTCTGCTTGATAATCCCATATTCGTGCAAAATGGGCTTCATGACTTGCTTTCTTCTCTTTCATCAGTTTTGTCTTCGCCTTTCCACATTGCTCGTCGGTTACTTCCAAGTTATATTCTCTGAGGATCTCAGCAGCCATCTCCTTCTTTGTAATCTTCGGATTCACTCTCAATCTTTCAGCAAACAACCAAGCAATTGTTGAAGACTTCAGCATCTTAGAGTGACCTGATATAATACATATGTGCTCGTTGATATACACCTTGATTTGCATCTTATGTTTCCTCTTCTCATAAGAGCAATAGACTCTCCACGGACATTGAACTTTTGTGTCAGAGCACTTTGCACCAAGCTTCAAAGACTGTGACTTGTATAGCTTGATGTCGTATCTAGTTTTAAGAGAGTACCTTAGAAGCGCAAGCTTGAAATCTTCTGGAGTATTGAACGTTTTCCCCAATGCTAGGGTTACTTCAGGATCCTCAGTCTCTCTCTCTCTCTACGCCTTTCCTTTTCCTTTTCTCCATTCTCGTCATCTTCAAAGTCAGATGACAAAGGATCGGAAATCCTCTCATCATCCCAAACATCGTCTCCACTGTCTGCATCACTCGCAGGTTCCTCATCTCTCGCAGCATCACCAAAGTATTCGACTAAGTCTCGACATCCTTCTTCTTCTAATATCTCTCTGAAATCCGTATTGTTCGCTTCACCTCCATCGCTAACGTCATCGCAATCCTCATCGCCAACAACCGCGCAGTCATCTCCTTCTTCAATTGCAAGCTGATGTTGAGATTCATCATCACCTCCTCTAACATCAACCTCTGCTTCAGGTTGTGCTTCGGGCGGTTCTGCTTCAGGTTGTGCTTTGGCGGGTTTCGCTTTGCGCTTGGAAACCTTCCTTCGTTTTCCTTTCGGTGGCATTTCAATTCGGAGAAATCGAAGAGGGCAAGTGGTGATTTCGAGTTCTCGAGTGTTGATTTTTGGGATTTGAAGATCAACAGCTCGATTTTAGATGTTAGGGTTTGAAAATTTCGTCGATTTGGGGGTTTTAATCGATTTGGGGTTTTAATCTAAAAATGGAAACGACGTCGTCGCAGTTTATCAGAGAGATCAAACGGGGTTTAACGGGGTTCAATCGGTCCGTTTAGCAACTTAACGTCGGGCCTAATTTGGCTTAGTCAATGAAAGTTTACGATTTAAAGAAAGGTCAATAAAATGTTTATTATTTAGACGGGCCAAACAATAGGTCGGACTTAGAATGGTCCAAATTTGAAAATTGAGGATTAAAATAGCCATTTTCCCAATTTAAATTTATATGTAAAAAAAAAAAAAATTTGGTAGTCGAGAAAAAAAATTTGGTAGTCGAGAAAAAAAAAATTCTCCAACAAAATAGTTATCAATAATTATGAATGATAATGTATCTTTAATATAGAATCTATAACAATCGTTTCACAAACAAAAAAAATGAGAACCAAATTTTTATATTTACATAAATGGTAACAAAAAAAAGGAAAATTTAAGCAAATATAATTTAAATATAGAAAGTAAAATTACCTATCATTTAAAAATAGTAAATTGCAGGGAAAGAAGATAAGAACTGGGGTCATATTATAAATTATTAGAGAGGCATTAATTGGCTTTAGTTATAATTAGAACCTAATATTAAATTTTTGATGGGGGAAAAGTGACCCCCTACCATGCATGTGGCTCCGCTTCAAGGGTCCTCCAAGGCCGAGTAGCCAGCTATGTTTTTCAGATTTTATCTCCAACCGAAACTTTTTTACGCCCCATTTTTTTTTTTAACTTGCAAAGAATGATTTCAAGTTGGTATTTTCTTAGTTAATTTTGGATCCATTGGTATGTGGCTTGTTAACTCCTCAACTAATGACTTTATTAGGAGTTCGAGATAATTAAATTTACCACTAGTCATTATTTTTAACAGGTCTTGTAAAGCACAAACTTCATTAAAGACAATTTTATATTAAAAAAAGACCAGGGAAAGGAAAAAACGTAAGACTACACATGCACGTAAATTAAAAAGTATTATATGCATGTTTTGTCATTATTGTGAAGGTAAGTAGTTAAAAAAGACTGTACGACTGATCAATGAAATCTCAAATCGTCTAGATTAACATTATATATACATCCATCATCCATGGGTTCTTCATAAATAATGCTTTCACATTGGACAAGACAAACCAAATCGGCGAACAAACGCAAAACCGAATGGATTTGGAGTTAGGATCCAATGTTGGTGCTGACGTAGCAATCCTTGCTCTTGTTCCAATATTATGGGTGAGAATGAAGAGATGGAACAAGATCCAGTCTAAATAAAAAAAGGTATGTTTTTGTTTACTGTTATATGTAAATACACATATTAACAATATATGGATGATCAGAATATCTCAATTTTGTTATTGTTGAGATATCAGCTATTTATATCATACAAAATAGGTACATAGGCTTTGTTTTATTCATTTGATGTTTTTAATTATATGCATAGGCTTTGCACATTCTTGTACATACTATGACTAACTACTAATAATACGTATTTGTTATTTTAAACAAAACAAATGAAAAATATTCGCATCAACAATGATAATGGGAGCGATTATTACGCTCGTGTTTGTGGCAATTTTTATGAAGAAGTCAACTATAGAAACATCGACAGATTCGTCCACGCCATTGCCGATAGAAACACCAGTCAGATATACAAACATATTCTACATCGAGGACTCCTACTTGTACAAGCCGCCCGTGCCCCGCATGTCCTACATGTCCTGCAAGCCCTCTCCATTTGTAAGCAGCATCATTCGCACAAAAACATTTGACGTTCGAAAGATAACAACAAAAGTGTTTTTTTTCTTGTTTGTTTCTTTATGTGCTTCCATTGGAATTTAAAACAAAAAGAAACTAAAAAAAACAACATTTGTATGACTGGGATGTATCTTCCGGTCTTATCCAATTTAATAAACGACATCGATTTTGTTGTCCAGATCACTACAAGAAAACATACCAATTTCCGACAAAATTTCTTACAAATTTGTTTGTCTGAAAATTCCGACTACTTTGTGACAAAACAAAATTCTTTCGGTAATCGATTACTGTTTTTTTTTTTTTTTTGCTTTTTACTTCATAGTATTTATTGATTGAAATTATTACAAATTTTGAAAATTAATTGAGACACAATAAAACGTATATATATGAAAATGCAGAAGAAAAATGTGATCCTTTAAAAAAACCTAGACGAATACCCCGCGTGTACATGCAATATTTTTTATATTTTTCATAATTTTATAAATATATTTTTTTAAAAATTTATTGATAATCATGTTATACATAATTGAAAACTTTAATAAAAATATTTTTTGAATATTAAGCTAGTTGTTATCAACATCATACTATTTTATCCAGCTATTTTAAAACCATATCTTATCAATACAACAATGTGAAATTGTAAGTACAATAAATTAATTAGTGTTAGAATTTATGGGACATTTCTTTTGTAAAATCTCCTCTTGAATCCTATCTGAATAAAATATTTTTCTTATAAAATTTAATGCCGAGCCAAAATAGCGTTTTTCGCTAAAACCGTATTTTTTGACATAATGGTAAAATCATAAATTTCCCATAAAAACCGTAAAATCGCATTTTTCTACTAAATTCGTATTTTGTTTTTGTCAAAACAACTAAACATCATTTTTTGCCAAAACTGTAAAACCATATTTTATCGTTAAAATTACAAAACCAAAATTTTTCGAAAAAACTGCAAAACCGTACGCTCTCGTCAAAACCATAAACTGTATTTTCCCCCTGCAAATTTACATTTTCCCACAAAAACTGAAAAACTGCATTTTCTTACAAAACTATAAAATTATGTTTTCCGTCAAAACTCTAAAACCACGTTTCTCGCCAAAACTGTAAAACAATATTTTCTGTCTAAACCGCATTTAAAAAAAAAAACAAAAAACAAAAATTACAAAAAAAAAATAATTTTTCATCAAAACTTTAAATACTAGTTTAACTGCCAAAACTGTAAAACCGTATTTTTCATGAAAACCACAAAATCTTGTTATTTTTTAATATCAAAACTTTGTTTTAGAGCAAAAACTACAAAATAAATTTTTTGCCAAAACTTGAAAATTTGTGTTTTCACGTTAAAACCGCAAAATATCATTTTCACTCAAAATTGCAATCGTGTTTTTTAACCGATAAACCATGTTTTTTTTAACCGAAAATACAAATACATATTTTTACGCCAAACCTAAAAAACACATTAAAAAAATACCGCAAAACTACAAAACTTTATTTTTCTTGCCAAAACTAAATTTTTCTCATAATGTATTAAAAGAAAAAATGAAAAGTCATTGATTTAATTGATTAATTATTTTTCAATTTTATAAAAAGATGATGTGTCACAAAGATAGATGCTGATATGTCACTTTCTTGTGAGGCACACTCAGTCATTAGACCATCTGCAATGGGAGTCTCTCAATGGATCTCTCACCAATAAAAAAAAAGAAAAATAAGAAAAAGAGAAGAGAGAGAATGAGATGAGTCTCTCATTTGAAAGACTTTAGAGACTCATGAGAGACTCATAAAACACATGGCTTTTAATAATTGGTTTAACTTTTTTTGTAAATCTAAAATTAATTGTTAAATTAATTATAATATTAATATTATATTGGATGAGAGACACCATTGCAGAGGCTCTTATATAATAGATGTGATACCTTACATGCTCAACCTCTTCCACTAATGTAACTAAAACAAAACATATTTTTATATTTTTTGAGGTCTCATGCAGTCATCTGATACTAAACCAAAACATATTTTTATCTTATACATCAAAGCAAACTCGTCTAGTAAAGTTTGATTGTCTTTAATAAATCCGTAATACTGTAGATCAACGATATTTGTATGATGAAAATTTCCCGTGTTATTTAAGACAGTTATGAAAAA
>JAHZTW010000001.1:477658499-477705605 GCA_020283515.1 Alliaria petiolata | reverse complement strand
AAAAAAATAAAGTACTAATCCAAGCAGCTGAATTGTTACTTCAGATCTTCCGCACTTACTGATTTTGGCTGATATTATTCTTTCTTCTTTTGCTTTCTTCTTTCTTCTTTTTGCTTTTGATTTGTGATGATAAAAAAAACGTGATTCCATGTTTTCATGGTAAAATTTATCACAAACATAACAAATTAATTGCGTTACAACCAAAAACATTAATGAGAATTAAGCATAAACAAAAAAAAAAAAAATAGTTAGATACCCACGGGTACCATAGAACTTTCAGGTTTTTTTTTTGGACTACCCTAACAGTACTGTGTATTTTCATGGTTTTAATTTTAAAGCATAGCTTTTTATGGAACGGTTGATTTTCCTAGGGTTAGGGTAGGATAATTTTAAGCAGAGCAACATCCCTACCCTCAGGACTTGGATCAGATACTGGTAGTTAGGCCAACAAGTCAAAAAAGTGTTTAGGTGTTGTAGAGTCAGATTCGTCATGTTGTTATCCACACCACATCTTTAATAGAAGAGTCGACAACTTTTCCCAATGGGATTGTTTTCTGTAGTAGGATTCTTTTACTGTACATGAAAAATGGAACAAACTATCCAGATGCTTTGATCTAATCAACATTCTTGTTCCCTGCTTCTTAAAGCTGTAAATGAAACTGGAAGAGGCAAGAAGAAGAATTTGATTTTTTCCATATTAGAACCAGGTTTAGTTCTTTGTATACGTTATTCAAAGCATCACATGTTCCTCACTAAAATATAACAGTTAAGCCTATAGAGATGAATTCAACAATCTTGTCTTTTACAATAGCTCCACTCAGAATCTTCTGATGCGAATGGCACATTTGTCTGAGAGCTTTTGGATAGAGATGTCATAACATGCTCCTTAGTGTTCATCAGCTCACAACCCATGTCTGCATCTCCAAACCATATTGCAAGCTCTCTCTTCTTCTTTTCGAAGTTAAAGCATCCATTATCTTTCTCTGATGATTATGATAAAGAAGAAACATATTAGAAATCAATGGTGATTTGGAAGAGGAGTATTCAATCTTACGACAATTAAGATAATGAAAATGTTTTCTTCTTCCAGAGGATGAAACTAAATCTATGACACTTGTTCGGAAACTATCCATTGCTGTTGAAAGCTAAGGTTTACCAGCAAAAGGACGTGTTTTCCTCTCAAAAGTGCTTCAAGTGCCATTGGTTTCGGTCATGTAAAAACCAAAAATAAAATAAAAACGACTCTCCTAGTTACAAAATATATCGGTCATAGAGAGATACCTCCATAACTGAAAATCACAAAAAAGGTTTGGCAACATTACTAGACTATGAGTTTCAAAGGTTTCCACAACTATCTTCTTGATCCCCACCGGCAAACAAGATGCAAATCCGTCTTGCACAAAAGCTTACTCATAAAGTTCACAGAGTGGCAATTTCTTAGCTGCAAATGTTAAGAACATAAATGTTCAACAGAGACTATACCACCATCATAGATTCATAGTCATGAAAATTCCAAAAGCTTCAAACTCTTTAGATGCCACTAATACTAGTAGTTACCTGGTATCCAATGGAGAAGCATCAAAAGTCTTCGATGAATAACTCATCTTGATTAACTACAAATTAAAAATTGCACGTGATGAAATTAACAAAACTGCACAGAGACCAATTCCAAAAACTTGTGAAAAATATGAGCAAACGAACGCACACAAACCCTTCATATTTTACCACTATTCTCTGCCTTTAGATTCTGTATTCATAGCTCACACAAGGACAATACTACTGTAAAGAAGAACCAAATCCCCAGAAAATATCTTTGTTAAACAAGATCACCACAATCATAGATTGAAGATGTTTCTAAACGCAAATGATAACATGGATCTTTCAATATAAAAGTTAAAAAAGCAAGGTCTCAACTTCGAAACAAGTTCTATATAGAGATGCTTTATCAGACAAAGATGTTGAAAACTCTAGGAACAAAAAGAAGGAATCTTAGCAGTTTGATCTGAAAAGGTTTTAAACTTTTTTTTATAAAAAAACAGCTCTTCGAACTGCATGAAATGAAATTGAATCCCGAGGAAGAAGGCCAGAAAGAAGAGGAAAGGCAAAGAGAAAGGGAAAAAAAAAAAAACCTAATACCCATAGATGAAAATTGAACAAAGGAAAGACATAACTTAATTGGGGTTTAACTGTATTTTGCAATTTGCAGACAAAAAAAAAAAAATTGAGGTTTAACTTAATTTTACTTAATTAAAGTTTTTTTTTTTCATCTCTCCTTACAAAAATAGAATAGAAATCTATTGGGTTTGTGGAAAAAAAAATATTAGGTTAATTTAAATGTATGATCAACCCTATAATAAATATAAGTCCAATGAATAATGATACGATCTTGACAAAAAAGTATGATCAAAACTCAAACCAGTTTTATTAATTAAAATGCTTGAAACGAAATACAAAACCACAAAAGAAACGAAATACAAAACCACAAAAGAAACAAAAGGATATGAAAGTTCAAATCACCCAAAAGAGCCTCGACAATTGACTGAACCACAAAGACAAATTTTGTTGCCTTTAAAAATCTTCCTCCCATCTTCTCCAACCTCTTCTTGAGCTACACAAGACATTCCATAATCATACCTCAATTCTGTCAACGGAGGAATATGCCATATCGCAAAAAACCCGACGTGAACACAAGTCTCACCACTCTGATCATACTCAATAGGCTGCCACATAACATTCGGCGAGCAGCTGTGGTTCATGAACCGACTAACATTCCCACGACTTTTCGCGCTGATACAGACTTGCGACGGGAGCTTAAAAACCTCAGGGACTTGTTCCCAACAATCTTCACGCACGAGCTCAGGCTCGTAGTTCCACTTGAACCACTCGTTACAAACACGAGAACTGTCAACACTACAAGAAAACAGTCAATTTGCGACGGAAATTTGCGACGGCAATCTTCCGTCGCAAATTTACGACGGAATTGCGTTGATATTGCGACAGAGAGTAAATGACGTCGCAAATCCGTCGCAAATATGCGACGAGCAGATTCGTCGCAGACACATCGCAAATTGCGACGACTTTGCGACAGCTTTGCAACGATAAACAAATCCGTCGCAAGTCCGTCGCAAACTTGCGAGGACTTTGCGACGGAAATTTTTCGTAGCAACATTTGCGACGTCTTTACGACACGTCATATCCGTTGTAATACTTGCGACGGATTTGCGACGGCACTGCGAGGAGCACAGAAGTAGGTAAACCACGTTTTCCATAAGTCTCATCTAACCGCAAAATTAGTCGGCCGCGGTCGCAAATCCGCCGAAAATTCATCTGCTGCCGCAAGTCTGTCGCTAGATGACGTCGCAAATACGTCGCAAATTACGAAATTCCGTCGCAAATACGTCGCAAAGATATTTAAAAATCTATAAATAGCTCACTTCTGATTGTTGTTTCACTCATCCAAACACACAAAAAAAAAGAAGAGAGAAGAAAAAAGAAAGAAAAAAAAAATAAGAGTGAAATAATGTCGTCTTCGAAGTATGATGACATCTATGCATTACGATCGTGGATGTACAATCAACGAGATCAGGAGAGTGGTGAAGTGACGAAAGAGTATCGGGACGGGTTGCGAGGATTCTTGTATCAGGCAACAAACCACTTTTTGCGATAGAACATGGTAAAATATTTTGTCCATGTAGAAAGTGTAAGAATATACCATATATAGAAATTGATACTGTGAAGATGCATCTATATAATAGAGGATTTATGCCAAACTACTATCTGTGGTTTTCGCATGGGGAAGGTAGTGGTGCAGGAAGTAGTAGTACCGCGGGTCAGGGGTTTGAGCAGCCTAGTAATGATAATTATGATGCTAGGTCTAATATATTTGGAAATATTGATCAAGGGTATCAACAAGGGAATAGATATCATGATATGGTTGTAGATGCAATGCATGAAGCTCCACCAACCTCATTTGTTGATAATAGTCGGGAAGAACCCAACGCAGATGCTAGACAATTTTATGATATGTTAGACGCTGCAAACCAGCCCATCTACGATGGATGTAGAAAAGGGCAGTCTAAATTATCATTGGCATCTAGGATGATGACAATTAAGAGTGATAATAATATGACTGAGAGTTGCATGGATTCGTGGGCTGAACTTTTTAAAGAGTATTTGCCAGCAGATAACCTTTCTGCTGAAAATTACTATGAAATACAGAAGTTGGTTTCGGGTCTTGGGTTACCATCAGAAATGATTGATGTATGCATTGATAATTGCATGATTTTCTAGAAAGATGATGACAAGCTACAGGAATGTCAATTTTGTGGGAAGCCGAGATATCAAGAAACTACTGGAAGGACTCGTGTCCCGTACCAACGCATGTGGTACTTGCCAATCACTGATAGATTGAAACGATTATACCATTCAGAAAGGATTGCGGCAACAATGAGATGGCATGCACAACATTCTATGGTCGATGGGGAGGTTACACATCCGTCAGATGCAAAGGCGTGAAAACACTTTCAGACGGTACACGTAGACTTTGCTAACGAATGCAGGAATGTCTATCTTGGCTTATGCACTGATGGATTTAGTCCATTTGGTATGTTTGGGAGGCAATATTCTCTATGGCCTGTCATATTGACGCCATACAATCTTCCTCCGGATATTTGCATGCAACGAGAATTTTTGTTCATGAGTATTCTAGTGCCTGGTCCTAAGCATCCGAAGCGAGCACTTGATGTATTCCTCCA
Organism: Alliaria petiolata; assembly: GCA_020283515.1. Classification (NCBI taxonomy): domain Eukaryota; kingdom Viridiplantae; phylum Streptophyta; class Magnoliopsida; order Brassicales; family Brassicaceae; genus Alliaria; species Alliaria petiolata. The sequence goes on along the minus strand of JAHZTW010000001.1, from coordinate 477,700,851 downwards.
ACCTTTGATTCATGAGTTAAAACAGCTCTGGTATAGTGGTGTTTGCACGTTTGACTACTCGCAGCAGAGGAATTTCAATATGTGTGCAGTGTTAATGTGGACTATTAGTGACTTCCTAGCATATGGAATGTTATCAGGGTGGACTACGCATGGAAGATTATCTTGTCCATATTGTATGGATAGGTCAGATGCGTTTCAGCTGAAGAATGGAAGGAAGTCATGTTGGTTTGATTGTCATCGTAGGTTTCTTCCCATGAATCATACATACCGGAAAAATAAGAAGTTGTTTAAGAAGAACAAGGTTGTCCGTTTTCCTCCACCTGTTCATCTTTCAGGGGATACTTTGTTAGAGCAAATTGATGACTACGGTGCTCATGAAACGTGTCAGCGTGAGGGAAATTGGCACACACCGACAAACATGCCTGACGGATATACTGTATCTCACAATTGGCACAAAAAGAGTATCTTTTGGGAGCTCCCGTATTGGAAGGATCACCTTTTACGGCACAGCCTTGATGTGATGCACATAGAGAAGAATTTGAAATCAAGATTGGACTTGGTCGAAATTTGCGCAAGACCCGAGTTGCATATTACAAGTCAGGCAAAATTACCGATTCCAAATTTCCGAATGTCCGTGGAGGCCAAGCGGGCATTATTCGACTGGGTTGCTTCTGATGTTAAGTTCCCAGATGGATGTCCAAATTCTCTAGATGTATAGAGCAAGAACAGAAATTTTCCGGTATGAAGAGCCACGATTGCCATGTTTTCATGCAACGGCTGCTACCATTTGCATTTGACGAGCTCTTGCCGAAACCAATTCACGAAGTAATTGCGGGTACATAAAATAAAAATATTTAAATAATTCTATATAAGTAATTTAATTCAGTTAATTAATTGATGAAGTTGCTTGTAGGCATTGGAGCTTTTTTCAGAGATCTATGCACGCGAACATTGACTGAGGATGACATCGCACAGTTAAAAGAGAATATTCCGGTGTTGCTTTGTAACTTAGAAAAGATTTTTTCACCTTCGTTTTTTGACGTAATGGAACATCTCCCAATCCATCTACCACATGAAGCAGCACTTGGAGGCCCCGTGCAATTTCGATGGATGTACCCGTTCGAGCGATACATGGGATATCTTAAAAGAATGGCCAAAAATCTTGCAAAAGTGGAGGGATCGATCGTTGCTGGAAGTTTGACAGAGGAAACATCTCACTTCACGTCATACTACTTAAGTCCAACCGTGAGAACCAAAATTACCGCTCCTAGACGGTATGACGATGGAGGGGAAGCACCTACATACCACGTTGACGTTCCGGATATCTTCGCCCAAATAGGCAGACTTGCTGGAAAAGTGAAAGAAGTTTGGTGGAAAGATCATGATCATTGTAGTGCGGCGCACAATTACATATTGCGGAATTGTGACGCAGTGCAGACATTAGAGAGGCAATAATTTTCGTTTCCTACATACATAATTATGATAATATTCTCCAATTCATAAATATCTCTAACTCGGCCGGTGAATTACTGCAGATTATTCGATTCTCAGGTTCAAGAACACTTTCCTGATTTAGAAGAAAAAGATTATGAGAAGTACAACGAACGTGATTTTCTTGGGTGGCTAAAATACTATGTAAGATCAATCGACACTTATTTTTACTTATAAAAACTGTTTTATTTATAAACATTTAATTAATTAAGATTTAATATGTAGGTAACACAGGGATGTTCGAAGGAGCCGTTGCCACTATGGATGCACGAAATTGTTAACGAACCAATAGGTATGACCATTAATGCTCCAATGTACTTGACTCGTGGGTACACATTTCATACGTACAAACATGGATCGAAGAGGTCAACCGCAAATTATGGAATCCAAGTGAAAGGTGAAAACGACTTCTACGGCGTCTTGCAACAAATAATTGAAGTCACATTTCCAGGAGCCATTGGTACGATCCGAGTAGTAGAGGGGTCCGCACAAAAACCTTAGGGGTGATTGATGTCAATTCAAACAGACGTTTGGCAAAGTTTGAACCCTTTTGCCTAGCCTCGCAAGCAGATCAAGTGTGTTTCATTCCATATCCTCGGAATAAGGAAAAACGTGAGAGGTGGTTATCAGTGATTAAAGTGAATCCACGAGGCCGTATTGTCGGGAAGATTGACGACGTAGCTATGCAAGCTGAAAGACATGATGAACTCTCCACTCCAATGGCTTCTACAGAAGATATGTTACATATTGATCTAGAGCAACGAAATGTAGAAGACATAGTGAATGATTCAACTGAAGGTGCAGGACCGGACGAGTTCGATGAGACCGATGATGAAGAAGACACTGATGATGAGCATAGTGGAGATGAATCGGATTAGCCAAGATAAAAATGTGTGATATATTTGTAATTTGTAATTTGTAATTTTTTAAAAAAATAACCGGATTTTGCGACGGACTTGCGACGACCCCTCGCAAGTCCGTCGCAAAATCCGGATATTTTCCAAACTCTATACCCTAAATTGGAATATGGGTTTTAAAGTAACTGAGATAAGTTTAAATGCAATATTACATGATTTTCTAAGTTGATATACAAATTATAAGAAAATTATAGAAATTTTTATTTTTTCATGAAATCATTTCATAAAGAAGATTACAAGGAGATGATGTTTATTCATAAGTATAAGAGTTTTGTAAAACTCACTTTAGACAATATGAATTTGTAAAAAATTTCATAAATTAAAATTTGTTACAATCTTATAGTATCATAAATATTTTTTAACTTTTAAAATGATAAAAAAAACATTTACAATAACTAATTTTATAAAATTCAAAATACACATTTTTGCGACGGAATTGCGAGGGGTCGTCGCAAGTCCGTCGCAAATTCCAAATTTGCGACGGACTTGTGACGACCCCTCGCAAGTCCGTCGCAAAATCCTGATATTTTCCAAACCAATATAAAAGTTCAAAGTATGACGTAATTAGGTTTTAATGTCTGTTTACATTCTGCGACGGCATTGCGACGGACCGTCGCAATGTGTAAACATTAAAACCTAAAAAACCTTTCTTCCTCCTTTCACTCTTCTCTCACGCCGCCGAGCTCTTCCTCTCTCTCTCGAGCACCCGCCGCCAAGTTCTCCCTCTCCCTCTCTTCTCTCACGCCGCCGAGCTTTCCCTCTCTCTCTCTCTCTCTTTCTCTCTCTCTCTCTCTCTCGCCACCGCCGCTCTCTCTCTCTCTCGAGCCACCGCCGGACCTCTCTCTCTCGCCGGATCGGCTTCTCTCTCGCCGGATCTGCTCTTTGCCGAACCTGCTCTTGCCGCCAGAGCTGCTCTTGCCGCCGGATCTTCCTCCCTCGCCGCCGAACTCCTACACAAAGGTAGCAAATCCCATTCTCTTAGATCTTTGTTAGATTATTAGGGAATTTTTAGGTTAGAAATTGTGATTTTTAGATATGAAATGTAGATTTTTGGAAATTGTTAGGTATATAATTTTAGATTATCTAGAAATTTGTTAGATTAATTTTGTAATTACTTTGGTTTTATGTAATTTTTTTACAAATTGAATCAATTAATAGCTAAATTAGAAATGATTATTTTTGTTTTATTTGTTAGATTATTATTTTGTAATTTTAGTATATAAATTTTAGTTTAAAAATTTTAGTTTCAAAATTTTAGTTTACAAATTTAAATTTAAAAATTTTAGTCTAAAATTTTAGTTTACAAATTTTACTTTTAGGTTATAAATTATTAATTTTAGTTTATAAAATATTAATTTTTATAAAATGAATGTGATTTTTAAATTATAACTTTCTTTAGGTTATCTTTTTGTTTTTATTTTTCTATAACTAACAAAAATTTTTTTGCAGATGTCTAGGAACAACGACTTTTCTCGTTACATGTCGCGAGGGTCTGGGCATCAGTCTATTACGTCTACTCCAGGGGCTTCTTTCACCTCCCCATCGGTTCGAACTACATTTTCAGCTCTCGTTCCCGAGACAGCTCCCGCACAGCCTCCTCCTCCTCCTCAACCGGAGGAACATCAAGACCAAGGTTACCGTTGGCAAGAAATGGATATTCGAGAGCTTCTCGAGAGTCCCGGGCATGACAGGCTGACACCCCTCGATCCAAACCGTCCGCCCGGTACCAAATGGTATTTTAAATTATATTTTTAAATATTTTAAATTATAATTATTGCAAATCTTTTTGTTTCTAATTTTTTTTTCTCCAGGTTCGATTATGATCCATCAACCGGTGGTACAAACAATTTGCCGTAAGTATCATAATTGTATTTGCTATTTTTATTTATTTTTTTCCCATGTTTAAGCTATTTTTTAATAATTTTTTCTGTAGCAAAAATATCATTGGGATTGGAGCATTAACGGAGAAGTCAGCGAAATGTTTGAGGCCAAGTTGAAGAAACGGATGACTGACCATGTGGGACATTGGAAGGCAAAGTGGAAAACACTAGGCGATGATGCGAGGCCCGAATGGATTGATCCGTTAGTTTGGGACGGTCTTGTTAGATTTTGGAATGAGCCGGGGAGCGTGAAGAAGAGCACCAATGCCCGCAAAGCCCGATATAGTGCTCCCGTTGGAGAGCAACCCTCTAAGCATCGGTCAGGTCAGATTTCGTTTAAAGGACGGGGCCGAATGATAGTAAATATTTATTTTATATATTACATTTTTTAATATATAATTTATTTTAATCATTCTCATGTTTTTAACGTTTTTGTAGGCTGAGCGGACGGGAACATAAATTCCAGATCTGTTGGCGGTTCTCGAGGAGACCAAAAAAAATCCGGATGGAACTTTTGTCGATGGACGCTCGGAGAAGCTATATCGCCTACTTCTACCCCAGGAACCGGGCCGATTCTTTTCTTCGCATTGGTCCTAACACCCAAATTCATACAACTAGTTGTTGCGGTTGTAAGTATGCTTTTCCCGATACCTAGCTGGCATAACCGACATCTAACCGCGTCAAACCGCATCAAAACTAAATCAGCAATCTTTTTGTTTCCAGTTTCTTTTTCGGCTTCGGTTATATCCGAGTCAAAATTCGGACAAGACGTAACCACTCTGCTGTTGGAAGCATAAACTTTCGGCTTCTTAGTGGACACCTTCGAGTTTTTCGAACCTTTCGGTCGGCCTCTTCCTCTCTTGATTGGACCAATACTAGGACCAGCATCAATAGCAGGTGGAGTCATCAAATGGTATAATGGTTTAAAGCGGTGTGACCATAAGAGGAGGAGTTGTTGCTGTGTTGTGGGTTTCATCATCAACAGTTTGAAGCGATGTGGCCACTAGAGGATGAGGTGTTGTTGTGTTGAGAGTTTCATCATCAACGGCTTCAAGTGGAATAACCATTAGAGCATGAGGTGTTGTTGTGTTGTGGGTTTCATCGACAACGATTCGAAGCGGTGTGACCATCAGAGGAGGAGGAGCTATTATTGTGTTGTGGGTTTCATCAACAACGGTTCGAAGCGGTGTGACAACCAGAAAAGTTTCTGATATTGTGCTTTCGGTCAAACTTTGATCATCGTCAACAAAAACGGGCTCAAACTTTCAAAAGGTTTAGCATCGGTTGGACTAGACTTATCCATCGCCAAAATCCTGTCAATGTGGACAAAAAAATTGATGAAAAGTTAATAACCATCAAACCATGATGAAAAGTTAAGTTTTACGGATTGCCTAAGAACATTTTCAAGGTTGTTTTCATGCAAGACAATCATATGAAATAGTCCACTAATTAACTCTCCATATATTCTCTAACTATTCCCTGATTATTGTGAACCCTAGAAATAATAATTGAGTATATATACATTTAATGGTATTTGGATAAGGGAATCAACAAATAATATTTTTCTATCGATCAAGAGATAATTGGTAAAAATCATTTCATGAAAACATTTTTATCTTCTCACGCCCTCAAATTTAAAAGTGTAAGATAAAAATTCATGAAAGCACTAATGTAGAATATACATACCAATTTACTTATTTGATTATTATTCGATTTATATGTTGTAAAAAATCATTTTCGATTTGTTTAAACTCTAGGGTTGCCTAATAGTGAATGCTTTCATTATTACCTTCTTGGCTTCTTCCCTCTAAATTGTTACAAATTAATGCACCAAATTGACGAGAAAACCAATGATTTTAAAACCGTCAGTGAATCAATCAAATAGTCAATAGTGAACCATCTAAAACAACCAATAAATCTCATTTTAGGAAAACAAACAAAATACGTTGTTTTTAATTTGTTTTTATGCCAACATTTAAACCGAGGGAACACGTGATACTAACACGTATGGTAAAAACCCTACTGGTTATTTAAAATTTTAAAAATAAATTGGTTTTTCTAAAACATCATTTTATAGATAAGATGCTTTTCATCATACCCTGACAACTGTTTAGAGAAATGATTATTAAATCTAAATAGCACCACAAATATTAAATCACAACATAAACAACATAAATTACGTTATATATATATATATATATATATATATATATATATATATATATATATATCTCGATTAACTGAAAAACAGAAGGTTAGAAATGATAAGTAGGGTTAAAAATAGCATAAGAGTATAAATTGCATAACAAGATGCTCACTATAAATCTCTATTTTTTTACAGTATTTGAACAGTATTTATTAAATTGCATAACAAAATGCTCAGATCTGAATTATAGTGAACGCATGACCATCGTACTAAGGAATAGTCTTTTTCACTTTTAAAATATTTTGAAATGAAGGAAAATAAATTTTAAAACAACGCTCCATATATAAACAAGACAAACTTTTAATCAAATATAATTGGTTTTTCCAAAAAAATTAAAAAATAATAGAAATCTAATTTCAATTCCATCACCAACACCAACACAAACAAAAAAAAAGCATAACAAAAAAGCATTAGTAAGTCACAACAAAAATAGAGAAACCTACATATCACATATGTATATAAAGCTCAACACGAACTAAATATAAAGTAAGGATAGCGAAATAACAAATCAATACGTACCTTTTGGAAGATGAGAAATGAGAACTAGGGTTTCAAAATTAAGCAAGAAGAAAAGAGAAACAAGAAGCAAGAGAGTAAGATTATGAATAAGAAGTGATTGCAGTACCAAAATATAATGATGTTTAGATATTTGGTAGTGAGGAAGAAAGTAAAAAAGAGACCTCTATTTAAAGGTATTACAACATGACATGTTGTTGTTTACAGAAAACATAAGAGCCATTAGATCAAATTTGATTAATCTCCCCCGTCCAAACTTGTGAGTCATAAACAGCCCTAGATTCATTGTATCTAACTATAATACTATCAATTAAAGTTTTTTTTACCAATTTTGCATGATATATTAATTAACATAAAGTTGAAATATCATTTTTTCCAGATTTAAATATTATTTTCTACATTTCTATATTATAGTTTATTAAAAATTAAGAAGTAAACAAAAATTTGACTGGTTTGAATTTCAAACTTTGAAATAAAGATATACACCCAAAAATATCAAATCCTGTGATTGATAAATATATTTTTTTTAATATTTGATTTCAAACAATTTGTTACTAACTTTCAATATAAATAATCCAAAAGCATTTCCTAGTACTGTTGCATAGCTACCAAATTCATTTAAGTTTGTATTCAAACATTTTGCTTAATTTAAACATAAATTAAAACGAAAACGATGCATAGCCAAAAAAAAAGAGAGTTGATAGCACAATTGATGGTTGAGTAAAGAAGCTTTTTTTATCTTAAATGCAAAAAAATTCTTACAAGTACACAAAAGCTCGGATATTAATGTTAATGTTGTTTACGAGCCTACATGATTTTTCAGTATGAAACACTTGTTGCAGTATAGTCATGGGCTTTTCCTAACGCATACACTCCAGTCTAATAATATAACACACATAATTCTGATAATTTATTAGGGTTTTTCCATGCTCTTCTTTACTTACCATTCTTTACTTTAGAACAGTATATGATACCTAGACATTTTTGCCACATACATATTTGTGCCTCTGTTTTTTTTTTTTTATATATATATTTCAAAATACTAGAAATGTCCAGATGAAATCCGATAATGTTAGATACACAATAAAATTTCCGACAGTTTCAGTGTGAAACATGATACTTGTTTGCTGCAGGAAAGACATTTGATGGACCATAACTTGCCAAAAACAAGTACACCATTTTTTTTGTTTTTGCTAGAGCAAAACAAGGGCTGTGAATGAAGAAACACAAATACATGTCAGGATTGTGCAACAGTTGATGTTGCAAAAAGTTACTGGGATCATGGAGAAATGTCAAATAAAATCGTCATCTTGACCCAGGAAACAAGCAAAGTTTGAATAGTCCACCAATCCTCCAAATCTGGGGATCCGTCGTCTTGGGACGAGCAATGGTCCCATCAAGAAAACCAAATTTCTTCCGGCTGTTTGGTTCCCGCAAGCCCACTCGTCATAGTTGGACCGCATGAGCAAGGGGTGAGAGATCACTGCGCCTTGGTTATCCGCAGCAGTGAGATCGTAGGGTGAAATCGTTCGTCGTGTCTCCATGGTCGTGAGATTCGGGTTCGTCGCGTTCCTGTTCACAGGTGTCCCATTAGCCATGTTGTGAAAAGCTCGTTTCAAAGAAAATGGAAACAAAAATCGAAGAAAGAAAAGAAAATCAGAAAGAAAACAATCGAGATTTTAATTTTCGTGCTCTAATACCATGTAGAAATACAAGGATCGATATTGCAGAAGAAGTTTTATGATGATGTTATTCACAAAGGCATTACAAAACTATATAGCTCTAAGAACGTATCTACATTCCTAAAGAGATACACAGAGAACCTATTTACATTCAATATAATGAGATTGTATCATTGGTGATTAATATGCGATTGTGATACGATATTTTTGAATACGAAAGGTAACAACTATAGTGATCGTGTTGGTCTAAGGGACATATAACGATCGAGACTATGTATGACTAAGATGTATCTCTCAACATTATTCGAACGTATTCGATTTAATAAACCGAACAATATTTTGATTATGTGGTTTTGTTTATTGATATAAATGTATTAAAATGTTAAAAGGCTATTAAGACATATGGTCTGTTTGAGCGATTGGATTAGATTGTAGTTGTAGCCTTGTAGGTTTTTTTCTCTAGAACTTAGGTTCATAAGCATTCTCGTTGTTCGTTTCTAGTCTCTGAGGGATTCTAAAGATGTTGTTTCCTCCCATTGCTTGTTGACGAGGCCGAAGGTTCACGTAACCAAGATTGGGATAATATTAGAGTGGGAAAAGAAGGGAGGGAGAAAGAATATTATAACCTAAAATAAGATCATTGACGTTCAATTAAAAATAGATAACAAAAGACCACTTGAATAGTGTGACTAAACTAATAGTCACAAAACAAGATCACTGATTTCCATGTAAAATAACAAGTGCTCTTCGTTGCCCCGATCGAGGTACAAGTGCAAGAACAAACACCTCAAGAAAGTGGGATAGCCTTAAAAAAAAAAAAAAAAGTGGGATAGCTTTCATAGTGTATACAAGAAATCCTAAATACAGATTAGGATAGGGGTGCTAATTAGATTAAATTTTATATGAAACATTAACTTTATTAGCATATTCACAATTTACAGTTAAATTAACAAAGATATGAACCTTAAATCATTAACCGAACCATAAACTATGATTCATATAGAATTTGACCCATTACCCTAACAATCACTCTCTTATTCCCTAAACTTTAAACCTCAAACTCTAACCCTTTTGAACCGTATATTCATGAAACTTATAAATTGATTCATGTTCATGAAATTTTAATTTATATAGATACAAATTGTCTATATTTTATTTAAGTATATACATTTTTTATCAAAATATTTTTATAATTTTTATAATTAAAATTTAAAATTTAGCTATTTAATAGATTTTTTTAGCAGACTTCATAGAGTTGTAATGGTTTCTAACATAATTTGTCTTTGTTGATTTAAATTGATGCATTTGTATGAAATTTTATTTTTTATAGATGCAAAATTGTATATGTTTTGTTTATGTATACAAATTTTTTTATCAAATTATTTTTTATGATTTTTATAACTAAAATTTAATAAATACTTACGGAGTAAACTTCTTTAGAAGTAAAAAAGTCTACAAACGAAGTCTTCTTTAGAGTCTACATAGGGTTGTATTGGTTTCTAACCTAATTTGTCTTGGTTGCTTTAAACTAATTCATTTGTATGAAATTTTGTTTTTATAGATGCCAAAATTTATATGTTTTGTTTATGTATACAAATTTTTTATCAAATTATTTTTTATGATTTTTGTAATTAAAATTTAAGAAATAATTACGAAGTAAACTTCTTTAGAAGTAAAATTTTTTACAAACGAAGTCTTCTTTAGAAGTTTAAAACCCGTAGACTTCGTAAGAAGAATTCCGCGGCTTAAAACCGTCATTGTGGCAAACGTTTTTTGTTTGGTCATAAGAGAGGGAGTTGTAATTTCACTACTCCTATGTGTTACTTTTGCCAAACATGCAATAGGGGGTTTACTTTTGCAAAAAAAAAAACAACTTTTAGGTTAGAAAAAGGAATTCCCCAAAAAAATAATTCAAAAAGGTAAGTAGGAGAGAGAAACAAAATTTAATCCATAAAAGTCTTTATCCATTTGATATAATTACTTAAAATGCCATTGGGATGAAAACTTAGTTTGCATTGTTAATTCCCGACAATACTGTTCACTCTTTCTCGGCAACTCTATTCACAACCCGAAAACAATGTTTACAACCCGGAAATACTATTTATCGAAGGTTAAATAATGCACACGTACACTGTTATTATGTAGTTAACATATTAAACAAGTTAACATATTGTGAAAAATACATGTTGAATCAGTTATCCATGTTAAACTAGGTATCCCTGTAAACTATATGTTAAACCAGTTATTCATGGAAAATTATCTTGTTAACTTAACTATCATATCATAAAAAATATGAAATATGAAAACTTGAAAATTGTTGTGTTAGCTAGTTATCCAGTTAACCAGTTATCTAAGAAAAAATCGTATTAACCAGTTATCATATCATAAAAATGTGTGTTTGTTTAAGTAACGTTGTTAATTAAAAAAATTATACAATACCGACAACAACATAATTAACTTTTTTATTGCTTACCTTTCACCATTGCTATCGTAACCATCGCCACCAGTGTTATCGTTGTGTTTCCGTCACCATAGGCTACCACGTTATAATTGTTACCATCGTTGTCTATGCTGTCGTTGTTGCCACCGTTGCCATTGCCACCGTCGCCATTGCCACCGTCGTGTCCGCCATCGTCATCACCATTGCCGTTTCTGCCGGCGTCGCCACCGTCACTATCACCACCTAAACCATCACCGATCTCCATTTAAACATTCACCACCCTCCACGTTTTTTTTCCTTTTCCTTGCTCCTCCTCTTTCTTTTCTTTTTCTTCTTGTTTCCTCATCGAAATTTTATGAAGAGAGAAAAAAAAACAAGTTAGTAATTAATTAAAAGAGAAAATGGCAAAAAAAATATTATCATATAAACAATAAAAAAAAATAGCGGCTGACCAAACCTAAATACCATATTATTAAATGTCATATGTTGTTATTTCCCAATTAGTTAATATAAAACTCACCATCGGATTTACCATATTCCACATAAAGTTACATTTCTACTTCATCAATGTTTCCCCAACCAACCCTATTTCAACACCAACGTAAACAATCTCCATCTTCAAAACTTCCACTGAGATAGATTTTCATATATATGAATAATGTCCCCTATTTCATATCATTCAAAACGACTAAGAGTGAGTTTTTCAAGACAAAGAAGTACATGATGCTTTGCCCAGAGAAAAAAAAAACTATATACAATATATAAGAGAAAAACTTATTCAACCGTTCGAGAGAGGGAGACTTATTCATGGCGTTTCACTAAATAAAACTTAACCAGAGGATTCAAATTTTGGCAAGGATCTATCGGAGTTCAAAACCGCTGGAAGTTGATATCCACAAAACCTACCCTAACATCGGCATACATGAGAAGACACTAAAATTAGTGTGATTTGGTCAATTTTATGAGTTGAACTTAAAGATATGAGTTGATAAATTTTATGAGTTGAACTTAATATAGTTGCTAACAATAAAATGCTTGTGCAATTTACTAGAGCTTGTCTGCGTTCTAACTTTTGTCACGCCAGTCTCTGTAGTTCTTCGTCTTGACATGATTGTATATGTAGTACTGTTGTAAACTGGTTTACATTATATTCTATTGTAACACATTTTAGTGCCAACTCTTTTCGCTAACAGACATGAAAAATAATAATTTGGGACAACTAATGACGGTAAAGGATACTAGTAAAACAATTTGTATAGCTACCGATTTGCCAAGGATACTAATGACATGATATTTCGTGGCTTTTTTGAGCTAGACAAGGAAAATCTGTAGTTATTTCGTGACAATACAAAGAATTTTTACTAGTATTATATCCGTGTTTACTTTAATTAAGTAATAGAAGTACGTCGCTTCTCAAATTGAGATGTTCTCATTGCTTGAAATATGGAACCTCTATCTAATCCTCTAGCTCTATTTTCAAACTTCTTGTTGGTTCGAATAACTGGCATTAAAATGTGTGTTTGCGTACATTTTTTTGCTTTGTTATATCATTGTTGAGTCAATCGTTCATATACTGTTGAAAGTCCCTACAAAAGATGCGGACAAGACAAGTCTTTTTGTCCACCAGTTGGAGATTTATCTGGCTTACGATTCACGAGCTTGAATTCGACAACCAAGAGTTCCCAAACTACAACAAATTCGTAAATTTCGTCGACATAGTCAGTTTCTCCGTGGAGACACCCATCAAGAAGCTCAAGCTCACGTCAAAGAGGGAGAAATCTAACCCATTGGCTATCAAATCATGGGTTGATGCAGCGAACAAGCACAAAATCCAACATCTTGAGATTGATTACTCCAAGAGCTATTTGATTGGGGTTTGAGTTTCTGTCCATAAACATCTTCGTCTGACAGACTCTGGAATGCTTAAGGCTCCGTTTTGTGGCCTTGAACGACTTCAACCGCGCATCTCTTTACCCCTTCTTAAAACAATTCATTTAGATGAGGTTAAGTTTGATCGTGAATCACGCGGCTTTAGAGACACTGTTCGCGTCTTTATCTTGGTTGTTTGACATACATGTAGAAATACAAGGATCGATATTGCAGAAGAAGTTTTATAATGATGTTATTCACAAAGGCATTACAAAGCTATATAGCTCTAAGAACGTATCTACATTCCTAAAGAGATACACAGAGAATCAATTTACATTCAATATAATGAGATCGTATCATTGGTGACTAATATGCGATTTTGATACGATATCTTTTACCCTCCCTCAAGTTGGAGCATGCAAGTTGAGAATGACCAGCTTGGATCGAAAAGTTGCATATGCTTGTCTTCCCAAAGGTTTGGTGAAGATGTCAGCCAATTGTTGAGAGGTAGAGACGTGGTGAATAGACATGTTACCTCGCTGAATTTCGTCCCGAACAGAGTGACATTCGTTCTCTATATTTTTCGTACGCTCGTGAAACACCGGATTTGTACTTATGTAGATTGCATATTTACTGTCACAGTGAATCCGCATCGGCTGATCATGTGAAACACCAAGAGATTGAAGAACATTCTTGATCCAAATGAGCTCATCTCACAAATATGACATAGCCCAATACTCTGCCTCAGCTGAAGACTTGCTAACAGTTTGTTGTTTCTTTNGCTTTCGATTCCCGAGCTTGAATTCGACAACCAAGAGTTCCCAAACTACAACGAATTCGTAAATTTCGTCGACATAGTCGGTTTCTCCGTGGAGACACCCATCAAGAAGCTCAAGCTCACGTCAAAGAGGGAGAAGTCTAACCCATTGGCTATCAAATCATGGGTTGATGCAGCGAACAAGCACAAAATCCAACATCTTGAGATTGATTACTCCAAGAGCTATTTGATTGGGGTTTGAGTTTCTGTCCATAAACATCTTCGTCTGACAGACTCTGGAATGCTTAAGGCTCCGTTTTGTGGCCTTGAACGACTTCAACCGCGCGTCTCTTTACCCCTTCTTAAAACAATTCATTTAGATGAGGTTAAGTTTGATCGTGAATCACGCGGCTTTAGAGACACTGTTCGCGTCTTTATCTTGGTTGTTTGACATACATGTAGAAATACAAGGATCGATATTGCAGAAGAAGTTTTCTAATGATGTTATTCACAAAGGCATTACAAAGCTATATAGCTCTAAGAACGTATCTACATTCCTAAAGAGATACACAGAGAATCAATTTACATTCAATATAATGAGATCGTATCATTGGTGACTAATATGCGATTTTGATACGATATCTTTTACCCTCCCTCAGGTTGGAGCATGCAAGTTGAGAATGCCCAGCTTGGATCGAAAAGTTGCGTATGCTTGTCTTCCCAAAGGTTTGGTGAAGATGTCAGCCTATTGTTGAGAGGTAGAGACGTGGTGATTAGACATGTTACCTCGCTGAATTTCGTCCCGAACAGAGTGACAGTCGTTCTCTATATTTTTCGTACGCTCGTAAAACACCGGATTTGTACTTATGTAGATTGCATATTTACTGTCACAGTGAATCCGCATCGGCTGATCATGTGAAACACCAAGAGATTGAAGAACATTCTTGATCCAAATGAGCTCATCTCACAAATATGACATAGCCCAATACTCTGCCTCAGCTGAAGACTTGCTAAGAGACTCCCCGAGTTGAACAAAATAGCTTGTTACTGAACGACGTGTAAGAGGACAACTTGCCCAGTTTGAATCTCACCAACCATTGATTTGAAAATTATTCTCTGAACTAAGTAGAATCCCTTGACCAAGAGTACCCTTAATGTAGAGAACCACACGTAAAGGTGTTTTCCAATGATCCTCTCGGGGTTGTTTCATAAATTGTGCCAGAATATGAACACAAAATGCCAAATCAGGCTTAGTGAATGCCAAGTAGTTGAATCGACCAACTAGACGGTGGTAAAGAACTGGATCAATCAAGATTGCAGAGGTAGAAAGAGCTAACTTGTGGTTCTCTTCTAACGGAAATGAAGTTGGTTTAGCGGCTAGCATCCCTGTCTTTCAAATAATGTCTAAGGCATACTTGCGTTAACTCAGATAAAAACCTGAACTATTGCGAGAGACCTCTATTCCCAAAAAATATTTCAAGTTGCCCAGGTCTTTCATCTTGAAACAAGAGGCAATATAGTTTTTGAATACCTGCAACGCGAATTCATTGTTGCCCGTCAAGATCATATCATCCACGTAGATGAGCATTCGAATCTGGATGTCATCTTTGTCAAACGTGAAAAGAGAATAATCAGCATGAGTTTGCTGAAACCCGTACGCCCGAAGTGATGTTGAAAGCTTCTCAAACCAACATCTTGGAGCTTGTTTTAAACGGTAAATTGATTTCATCAGTCGACAAACCTTGTGCTCATCTTGTGGATAAAAACCTGGCTGTGGTTTTATGTAAACCTCCTCATCAAGAACGCCGTGCAGGAAAGCGTTATGCACATCCATTTGATAAACCAGCCAGTTATTCGCAGCCGCTACTTTGAGAATCAAACGAACTGTTCCCATCTTTGCAACTGGTGCTAACATTTCCCCGTAATCCTCTCCTTCAATCTGCTTATTTACAAGTGTGACTAAACGTGCTTTGTATCGTTCAATGGTGCCATCGGAGTTGTACTTTATCTTGTAAACCCATTTGGATCCAATGGCACGTTTACCCGGTGGTAACTCTTCTAATGTCCATGTTTCATTTTCTTCAAGCGCATTGACCTCGGTACTCATTGCGTGTCTCCACCATTTCTCACATACACTGTTTTGAAGGACCTAGGTTCAACATTATCGACAATGGCAGCAAGATACGCTCAATGGGTTTCAAAAAAACGAGCAGAGGAGACATAATTGGAGATAGGATAGATCGACAGAGCAACTGATTTGGCTAGAAGCTGACTTTGAGCCGAGTTTGTAACAAAATTTCACAACTTTACGGATTGTGTCTTCTTCCGTTGACCACGACCATGCTCTTGCTCAGGAGAAGGATCTGCGACGGGTTCAGGAGATAACGAAGGTGCTGATGAATCAGACAATGGTGGCGAAGCTGGCTGAGGGGAGTTCGGAGTTGAATCGGAAGAGAATGATTCAGAGTTGTCGGGGATTTCTGGATTAGAACCCGTCGACGGGGGAGATGAAGTGGAAATATCAGATTCCACAAGTGGGCTTTCAATTAATTCCACAAGTGGGCTTTCAATTGGAGTGGGCCTGTTTTCTTCTTCTATTATTGGGCTTGCTGTAATTGGAACCCACAACCCGTCTTCTTCTTTGTCAAATCGTGTAGATAGTTTAGTAGCAGCAAAGGAAAATTGGTTTTCGGAGAAGACGACATCACGAGAGAAAAAAAATACAAATTTTTTATCAAATCATATACACGCCACCCCTTTTTCCCATATGGATACCCAACAAACACACATTTCCTACTCCTTGATTCAAATTATCTCCTATGTGAGCTTGATTATGTGCATAACACAAGCTCCCGAAAACTCGTATATGCTCATAATCCGGGATTTTCTAATAAAGCATTTCAAATGGCGTCATCCCTTGAAGAACATAGTTGGGCGTTCTGTTAATCAAGTATCCCGCCGTGAGAATACACTCTCCCCAAAATTCAATCGGTAAGTTCGCCTGAAACCGCAAAGCCGATGCTTATGCCCGGCTCTGCCGTTTTGTTGTGGTGTTCCTACACATGAGGTTTTATGAAGAATAAAGTGTTGTTGGAAGTACGATGTTAAACTTGTGAACTCAGTGCCATTATCACTACGGAAGCTTTGAACTTTTCTATGAAACTGCCGTTCAACCATAGAGAATAAATTTTTCAGCTTTGTTGGTGCCTCTGTTTTATCAGAGAGAAGATGGAGCCAGACACAGCGAGAGAAATCATCAACAATAGTTAGGAAATATCGAGCTCCACAATGAGAAGTTGTTCCTTCTATTACCGATACCATTTCTCTACCATCAGCAAATATAATCGGAACTGGATCCATATTTCTAACATCCGTTAAGAGAGAATAATTCCATGGGAGATGATGAGAAGACCCTGTATCCATTATCCAAGAAGAAACATAAGACTTATTGGAAAGTTTTTCAGAGCTCATACTGGCTCTGCCGTTCAAGAGATTCATTAAGGCTCGCCATTGTGTATCATTGAGCCCATTCACACCGTCACAGTCTCTGTCGGTGATGGTGTAATTCACATGTTCATGCTGCTGATGCTGAGGAACTTGGACTGCGTTTGCGTAATTAATGTTGCGCCCACGCCCGGTTGGTGCAGAAACGGCGCCTCGTCCTCTGACTTGCGTGACTACTCTGGTACGTGGACGTTCTCCCCACCACTCCGGATACCCAATCACAGCAAAACAAGACTCAGAAGGATGTCCTGAGCGATGACAATGTTTGCAAAGCGCAGAATTGTCAACTTCAGGTAGAGGAGTGTTCACACGTGGCCTGGTTTGGAAAGCAAGAGCATATACTTCTGGTGTTTCTTCAGGACTACGCACAGTGGTTTTGAGATCTTCTTCCTGACGCACAACATTATAAACTTCCTCCAGAGGTTGTAGAGGAGTTCGAGAAACCAGAGTTGATCACACGGTGCGAAAATTGTCATCAAGACCGAACAGAAACTCGTGAACTCTCTCAGCTTCACGATCCTGTTCTTGGATTGTTCCCAGATCACAGTCGCACTTCCCACACTTGCAGACGCGCAATGGTCTTTAGTGAGCCATGTTGTCCCAGATATGATTCAACTTGCCAAAGTATGCTTCAATGGCAAGTTTACGTTGTTTGCAACAAGCAAGTTCCGCCTTGAGTTGTTGGATACGCGGCCCATTAGTCACTGAGAACCTCTTCTTCAAGTTGTCCCACAAATCTTTGGCCACATCACGGTGAGAGATGCTCGTTCGAAGCGACATATCAATCGTCATCTTGATCCAGGAAACAAGCAAAGTTTGAATAGTCCACCAATCCTCCAAATCTGGGGATCCGTCGTCGGGACGAGCAATGGTCCCATCAAGAAAACCAAATTTCTTCCGGGAACAAAATGCTGTTTTGATCCCACAAGCCCACTCGTCATAGTTAGACCCCATGAGCAAGGGGTGAGAGATCACTGCACCTGGGTTATCCGCAGCAGTGAGATCGTAGGGTGAAATCGTTCGTCGTGTCTCCATGGTCGTGAGATTCGGGTTCGTCGCGTTCGTGGTTACAGGTGTCCCGTTAGACATGTTGTGAAAAGCTCGTTTCAAAGAAAATGGAAACAGAAATCGAAGAAAGAAAAGAAAATCAGAAAGAAAACAATCGAGATTTTAATTTTCGTGCTTTAATACCATGTAGAAATACAAGGATCGATATTGCAGAAGAAGTTTTCTGATGATGTTATTCACAAAGGCATTACAAAGCTATATATGTCTAAGAACGTATCTACATTCCTAAAGAGATACACAGAGAACCAATTTACATTCAATATAANGATTAGAACTGAATCTTTATGCTTGTTGCATCTTTGATCACAAATGAAAGTTTGTTCTTGATTAAAAATGTGATAAAAGGATTAAGTCCATGAAAGTGGTTTAATCTATTCTTTGAAGTTCTAAGCTTGGGGATTAGCATTTATATGAGTATAATGGCATCATTGATTACACTTTTAAGCACCTAAAAATCAAAACCATAACCTTGGATTCATCTTTGCATAATTTATAAAAACCTTTTAGAAACTCTGTTTTTGTTTTTAGAAACTCTGTTTTGCTTTTATTTATCTTGAAGATAACTTGTCTTTCACTTTGTTTTATGTTACTAATCACATACCAAAACCTTCATTAGACTTGCTTAGATTAAGAAGTTTTATGAATTCCTTTTGTCACAACAAACCCATATGGATTGATCCTCAAATACTACAATGACATGTGTAGTAGGATTGAGTAATTGTTAGCAAAATCCTGTTATCAAGTGATTGGATTAGATTGTAGTTGTAGCCTTGTAGGGTTTTTGCTCTAGAACTTAGGTTCATAAGCATTCTCGTTGTTCGTTTCTAGTCTATGAGGGATTCTAAAGATGTTGTTTCCTCCCTTTGCTTGTTCACGAGGCCGAGGGTTCACGTAACCAAGATTGGGATAATATTAGAGTGGGAAAAGAAGGGAGGGAGAAAGAAGATTATAGCCTAAAATAAGATCATTGACGTTCAATTAAAAATAGATAACAAAAGACCACTTGAATAGTGTGACTAAACTAATAGTCACAAAACAAGATCACAACGATTTCCATTTAAAATAACAAGTGCTCTTCGTTGCCCCGATCGAGGTACAAGTGCGAGAACAAACTCCTCAAGAAAGTGGAATAGCTTTAAAAAAAAAAAAAAGTGGGATAGCTCTTATAGTGTATACAAGAAATCCTAAATACAGATTACGATAGGGATGTCAATTAGGGCCAAAATCCATGACTTAACCTTGAAAAATTTCGGGCTTAGACTTAGATATACAAGCCTAAAAAAACCGCACCTTTCGCACTAAGCCCATTTGAGCTAATAGTTTTTTAGGCTTAAACCAAACCGGGTTCGGGCCTACCCGAAAAGCTCTATAATTTTTACCAAAGCTCATTAAAATACTTATTTGTACACACTTGGTTGGATAGATTTACGTTTCATGATCCATTTAACAATATTTATAACATTGAATGATTTCTTTTTATATTATGTCAAAACCTAATATTCTTTTCTTTTAACTTTTTATATATAGATTCTGATGACGATGAGAATTTAGGTCAGATATATTTTTGTACCAAACCGGATTGAACTTATATATGCAGACTTTACGAACTTATATATTTTTGAGTCGGGTCAGACTGGATCTGCCCGATTGACATGCTCGTCATAATGACATTAAGTTTTACCAAAAAAATATGTGAAGCAAAAAATTTCGATGACTAAGAAGTTCTTGACCGAATTTTTTATACATCCCCCAAATCCGAGATTTCATTATTTTGATATTTATATCTTTCATTTGAGGGTTACAAGAAAGATTTTTTTTTTATTACATTCAAAAATCAAAATTTCATTATTTCGATTTTACCTTATACTCTGAAAATTGGTATCATCTATATCATCTTATGCCAATGATATTTATTTTTACAATAGAAACTCTATAAATTAATATTTGATAAATTAATAAACTCTATAAATTAATAAATTTCTCCGGTCAAGAGTTGAGCCGGTTCAAAATATAATACAAATCGATAAGATAATATTTTTTTAAGAAACCTATGTAAATATGTAGTCCCATTAATATCATAAATTAATAACTATCATACAAATAATCTTATACAAAAAAATAACTATGATAATCTACTAAAATATGAGTATATTGTTGTTTGTTTTTATTAAAATTAAAATATTTTTACAACTTATCTCTAATTTTAAAATGAAATTTAAAAAAATATTATAAACTTTAAAGAAAATATTATTTTTCATTAATTATTTGTAAATAATTTATTTTATTTAAAACCGATAAATTAATAACTCTATAAATTAATAAAATATCAAAGTCCCAACATTATTAATTTATAGAGTTTCTATTGTTTAATGTACATAGTATATAATTCTCATAACATTTACATCTCATGCCTCTATATAATAACTTATACTTATTTATCATTTAAAATATCACACAATATTAATTTAATAAATTATGACTAATTGTAATATTTTCACTATTAATTCTTCAAATTTAAGTTGAGTAGTATATTTTAATCGAGTGTTTGTCATTGAACTAACAATATTTATATAAAAAAACAAACAAAACTTTACCATAAATGATATCATCAGATTTTTTTTTCTGTGTGTTGCTGGTCTCAATGGGGAGCTAAGTTTTGTTTTGTCTTTTTCTAAATTTTCTTTTTATAGCTGGCGAATGGGATCAACGAGGTGGTGAGACCAATGAGCCAAAGCTTAGGGCCACTGTTCCTCGTCATTAACTTAACGAACTATCCACCAGAATAATTTGTTGAGAGGGCAAATAAAGACCCTTCATGCCAAGTAACTGGAAATCTAGAACAAACAAATACCTTGCTTAAAGAGAAGCTCGCGCCCTCATCGAGGTATGCAACAAAGTGTTCCACATCCTAGAAACTTGTCTCAAAGCTCCCGGAGAATTTTATAACAATTCTGGATAAGCTTTTAGCTGCAGTATTCTCAATTCACATTTTGTACAAAGATTTCAAAATCATAACCCAACAACTGTCTTGAGCCAACAATCCAAAAAAAACCTCTCTATATTCCAGACTTTTCTGGTTTGTATAAACTGCAAAGTGGCTGCCCAACAAGTAATGCCACCATATCACGCTCATATATTGCTTTCAACTCTTCTTTGTGTCATAAATAAGTTTTTGGCAACATTAAGTCATTAATTGATGAAAAAGAGTAAACTAATCTTAAGGTTTACAAGTTCAGGCGGAGCTCGTTTAGTCGTCCCAAGGATTAATTTCAAGAACTATATGTCCAGCTGCTTTCCCATCCGTCGTTCTCCTTACAACCGATCTGTAGTCACAACCCTTGGCCCTGAAGCTTATGTGGAAGATGGCATTACGAGACTTGATCTTCAGTGACGGCTCTCTATGAGTTTCAAAGGTTTCCACAACTATCTTCTTGATCTCCACAGGCAAGCAAGATGCAAATTCATCCTGCACAAAAGCTTACTCATAATTTTCATAAATTGCACAAGACATAAAGACTAAACCCACCACTATCAAGTACCTCGTTAAACCTCCAACTGCAGAAAAGTGCGAATTCGGTATAAAGACGAAGCCAATCATTTTCACATATGTCCTGCTCCCGAACCTGTGAAAGACAATACCAAATGGAGCAAACCACATACGAAACATCATTACTGAACTGTAGAAGAGCATATTTACTTCAAAACACATAGAAAAGGAAACACCTTTACCTCGTAGAATCTCAGCTTATCATCAGCTTTTGCTTCTGACAAGAAGCTGGGCATACGGCCTCTGTAAGACTCATCTATTGTCTCATCATCAACGAGTGACAATTTCTCTAGCTGCAAAATGTTAAGAACATAAATGTTCAATAGAGACTACATCACCATCATAGACATAGTCATGAAAATTCCAAAAGCTTCAAACTCTTTAGATGTCACTAATAGTAGTAGTTACCTGGTCTCTCGGGTTTTAGTCTGCAGATTTCAGTGTAGACCCTAAAGTCCTCGCCGTGCCTAGAAAATGTTCTTTTGATCAAGGTCTGAAAAGTATGAGCTGAATTATCTGCAGGATCTTTCACGTTAACGGTTATATAAAAGGACATAGCTAAAGGAAACTGGTTATTGTATTTGGGTATGCGCATAAAGTGCAAGTTCCTCCCCTGCAAGATTTGATACAAAAACTGAATCAGAACATAAGACCTCTGAGCCAAACCAATCATGAAAACATAAGTCAAAAGACGATATAGCAAGCTTCCACAGTTGCAACTTATAAACACTCAAACCAGAAGTGAAGGTGAAGACAGCTTTTGACAGAACAAGGTTTTCTCTATTCATTAATTATTTATGTCCATCAGTTGTACATAAATAATTAACAGGAATAAGTATTACCCGGTGTTTTCTCAAACGAGCGTTCTAGTGGGTTTGTGACTTGGAATATCTCAAATTTTGCTTCAGGTTCTACTTCCAGAATCTTGACCAGTAATGATAGTGCAATGACCTTGCAAATCTTCTTTACTTCTGAAAACAATCCATCGACTCATATAGATAACCTGTGTAGACAATTTACAAAATTCAATTAAGGCCAATAAAGTTCATTTGCTTTAATGGTATTCTAAACGGAAGAGGGTGCAAAACGTTCTTTTTTTTATCTTTCTCCATGATGTAAGCAAATTGCCAAAAAAAAATCTGTCAAGAAAAAGTATTTTGAAGTTTGAGGCGATGGTACCTTGGAGACAACTCATTTAAAATTGTTATATTCGTTTCCAATTTATTTCTGGAAACTCAATGAATCAAACTCTTACGTCATGTGTTCTACAACATTTACTTTTTCATATTATTAAAAAAAAATCTAAATTAATTTGAAATATGTGGAAAAACATAGAGAGCAGAGAAGCAAATAAAACATGTAAATTCTAAGTGTTTGATAAAACTTAATCAAAATTAAGAATCCATGAGAGAGCAAAACAAAAACAACAAAAAACCAATGGATGAAAAAAGAAACTTGAGGATAGATAAAATCATGGTATAATGGTGGAAATTGCATCAACATAAAAGATAAACGTGAGAAACAAGAGATTAACTTTCAAAAGATTATGGAAACTAAAGAGACCAAATTACGGACTCGGCAACTCATCGGAAATCAGCTAAGTGATGTCTGTACGTAAGAAAATTTAAATAAAAACTAAAATATGTGGAAAACATAAAGAGTAGAGAAGCAACTAAAACACGTAGATTATAAGTGTTTGATGAAAACTTAATCAGAATTAAGAATGCATAAGAGAGCAAAACAAAAACAAAACAAAAAACCCAATGGGTGAAAAAGAAACTTGGGAATAGATAAAATCATGGTGTAATGGTGGAAATTGCATCAACATAAAAAGATAAACATAAGAGACAAGAGATGAACTTACAAAAGATTATGAAAAGTGAAGAGGCCAAATTACTGACTCGGTAACTCGTCGAAAATCAGATAACCGATGTCCGTACGTAAGAAAAACAACAAACCATGAACATGGAAACTAGTTAGGCCATAAATACAAAAATGGAACTCAGATTCTGAATATGGAAGGAGAGATAGAGATAACACTTACTGAAGGACTGAGAGAGAGAGTTAGGATAGAGAGAGAGAGAGTGCAGAACCGTCTAACTCTCTATATATGCAATTGAAAGTTGAATTCTCTTTGCGTTCTCTTTCCACATATTTTAATTTAAAAGTGAAATATGTGGAAAAACATAATCGAAATTAAGAATGCATGAGAGAGCAAAACAAAAACAAACAAAAAAAACCCAATAGATGAAAAAGAAACTTGGGGATAGATAAAATCATGGTTTAATGGTGGAAATTGCATCAACATAAAAAGATAAACATAAGAGACAAGAGATGAACTTACAAAAGCTTATGAAAAGTGAAGAGGCCAAATTACTGACTCGGTAAATCGTCGGATCTCAGCTAAGCCATGTCCGTACGTAAGAAAAACAACAAACCATGAACATGGAAACTAGTTAGGCCATAGATACAACATATTCTGAATATGGAAGGAGAGATAGTGATAACACTTACTGCAGGACTGAGACAGAGAGTTATCATAGAGAGAGAGAGTGCATTGATAGTTAGCATATTTACATCATTTTAGCATTCATTTAGTATAGCATTTGCATTGTTTCATGTATATAACTTGTCCATATAGTCTAGTTTGCATCCATTTTAGAGTTAGTGAGTCTAAGCCTAGGTTATTGTATATTTGTTGTATTTTGGAGTGTTTTTAGGTACATTGGATGACTTTAGAAAGTATGGAGGTTAAGCAGTGATTGGAGGATGGCATGGAACTAAAGTGTACCAAAAGAAGTTGAGCAAAATGGACTTGAAGCACAAAACCACTACATGAGAAACGATCGAGCCGGATGAAGAGTTTCCACTCCGATTTAGCCTCGGTGGTCTACATGAAAGTCATAGATAATTGAGTTAGATTTCGTTTGGTGCTGGTTTCATGTCAAACAGTGAAGCGGGTCAAGAGATATGGCCATTTTACCACAGATAAATCGATCTCATTTCGGGATCGAGAGATCCATGGAAAACCAGAAAAACGTGATATTTCAGATCAATCCGAGCACCTCAGAACAACCAAACAAGCTCAGATCGATCGATCCTTATGTGGATCGATTGATCCCTATCCTAAACCTATTGGGTTACTTGCACAATCAAAGAAAATGTTGGTTTAAACTCGGTTTTACCTAACTACTCCACCAAATAACGTGTTTTGGCCTATATATCAGTGTTTTTGGCCATTGTTGAGGCCAAGCTCTCTCATACATTCTTTTAGATATTTTTCATTTCATCATTTTGGGTTTTTCAAGTTTGTAAGCTTCGGTTAAAGACGGATCTCGGATTCTGCGTTCAAGAGAAGTTTTCTTAAACTCTTTGTATTTTTATTTGGTTGATTATGGATATTTCTTCTTCTTGTTGTTGTTTCTCTGTTTCTATGGTTGAGTAATCTCTTTGTTAGGTTGAGGGTTCAAGGGAATTTAGGAATCGTTTAATTAAGACATAGATAGAGACTTATCGATTGTTGTCTTCACTTATTGTTATGTTCACTGCTTTGATTGAATTGATCACTTAGTCTATGATTTTAAGTTCAATCTATTCATCAAAAGTGTTATAGATTGCTTGATAAAACATAGGTGAGCAAAACGTCCTTAGCCAACGAAAGCTGATGTTAAGGTGTTTTGTGAACAAATCAAACCCGCTCATTAATGCTTATTTAGAATTCTAAGTTCAAACGAAAGTTTAGAATCTTAGGTTGCTAGATGAAGTGGTCGATACCACGACAGTGAATCGCTTAAACGTTTATGTTTGAGTTCTAGACTGTGCTTATCTATTCTCTGAATAATTGTCTAGTTCGTGATCACCGAATTCACGCGAATTGCCCTCTACCGAGCGCTTCTTTTAATTGATCCTAATACCGTTTTATTTGCTATTTTCGTTTTTATTCCAAACAACAATTCATATCTTTTTCTTAGCTTAATTTAAATCCCAAGAATCGTAGTGTAACTGTTGGAATCCGTGGATTCGATCCCTAAATACTACAACATTTGATGTGCACTTGAGGTAGCTTTTATAGGGTTAAAACTCTTTGTATCAAGTTTTTGGCGTCGTTGCCGGGGATTCCAAATGTGTTACCTTCGAATCTAAGATTGAAGTTTAGTCTAAGATTTGCTTATAAGTTCTATTTTGCTTTGTTGTGTATTTAAGGTGTATGTTGAGACGAAGTGAAGGCTCTAATAACCTCGTTCATCTCAACAACGAAGAACTTGTAAGGGTAGAAAGAGCTAACAACATGGCTAAAAAAGAAAAGTTGAGTCAATTGATACAAAATGCTTGCTGAAGCTCAGGCTGCTACGGCTGCAGAACTTCAGAATGTACAATAGCAGTTGCAGTACCTCTTGCAACAACAACAACAACAGCAACAGCAGCGTGCTATTGGTGATGTAGATACCCCTCACACCTTCTACAAAATCAGAGTTGCAATATGTCCACCACTTCTTGCAAGGGCAGATTATGAGATCAAACCGCAGTTGTTTGCTTTGGTAGAGCGCCACGTGTTCCATGGGTTACCTACTGAAAACCCAATGGATCACATAGAAAATTTTGAAGAGATTTGCAGCACTACCAAGTCGAACGGGGTACCTGCTGATTACATCAAGTGCAAACTCTTCACTTTCTCCTTAGCAGATAAGGCACTAATATCTCTCTTCGGAGATGAGTATCTAAGAAGACCAACACCTAATGATCTTCAACGGCTACTCCAACTTGGAGAGGTACGCGGATTTTCCGGAATGATAGGGAGCATCGATTGTATGCATTGGGAGTGGAAGAACTGACCGACCGCTTGGAAGGGGCAATATATACGTGGATCTGGAAATCCAACAAT
This sequence comes from Alliaria petiolata, assembly GCA_020283515.1. NCBI lineage: Eukaryota > Viridiplantae > Streptophyta > Magnoliopsida > Brassicales > Brassicaceae > Alliaria > Alliaria petiolata. The sequence goes on along the minus strand of JAHZTW010000001.1, from coordinate 477,674,092 downwards.
TGTTTTAGAGGCTGTAGCTTCACATGATCTCTGGATTTGGCACACACTTTTTGGACCTCCAGATACCTTAAACGATATCAATGTTCTTGATCGCTCACCGGTATTTAATGATATTTTAGAAGGTCGAGCTCCAGCAGTGAACTACATCGTCAATGGACGTGAATATCATTTGCCTTACTATCTCACAGATGGTATTTATCCAAAATGGCAACTTTTATCCAATCTATTCCACTTCCTCAAGATCCTAAAGCATCGTTATTTGCTACAAATCAAGAATCTGTCCGAAAAGATGTCGAGCGTGCTTTTGAAGTCTTGCAAGCTCGATTTGCGATTATCAAAAACCCGGCTCTTTTTTGGGATAAAGTAAAAATTGGAAAAATAATGAGAGCATGTATCATACTTCACAATATGATAGTCGAAGACGAACGAGATGGATACACTCATTTTAATGTATCGGAATTCCAACAAGGAGAAGGCAACAGAACTGCACAAGTGGATTATACGTACTCAACCGATATGCCTACAAATCTCGCCAATACGATGGCCAATCGAAATCGAGTCCGTGATAGAATAATGCATCAAGACTTGAAAGCTGATTTGGTGGAGCATATATGGCAAAAATTTGGCGCAAATTAAAATTACAACTGAGCGTTTTTTTCGTTTATAATTTTCAAATCTCTATTTTAAATATTTTTGTATGACTTTTATGTTACAAATTGCTTTAAATGCAATATATTTAAGTTTTTGTTAATTGTATTTTGTTTACAATAAAATAATATTATAATATAATTATGTTTTTTTGTTAAGAACCCCATTAGAGTTTTATCAATGGAGGAGCAAAAAATCATAAGGTTTTTAAAACAAGAAAAAAAAAATATTAAAAAATGTTTAAATACCCATATGAATCTCTACCAATGGAAATAGTCTTACATTTTATGCGCGCTCCATATTTTAATTATACCCCATAGAAACTTTTTTGTTTTGTTGGTCAACAAACACCCATAGAAACTTTATTTATAACAATATTAGTTAAAAACTTTCAGTGGACAGACATATATCCTGATTTCACTATGTAAAATTTAGAAAAATACCATCCAACTCTATTCTCCTTATAAGGTTGACTAATTGTCAGTCCTCTAATAAGTGGAATATCCTTGAGTTACAAGATTTTCTTAAGTGTGGGATATGCCAGGTTTGAAATAAGCTTCAAGAATCTTGGAAATAATAATATATTACACATTACAAATACTTATAGGTCTAAAATCTACCATTTTCGGGGTCTCTTGCTTGGGGATGAGACAAATGACCATGGTATATATTGAGATGATTGTCAAAGGTAAATGGTCGTAAGGATTTGTTAACCAAGGCACCAAGTTTCCATTGCATCACAAAAAAAAAAAAAAAAAATAACTCTTGGATTTCAAGTCTCTATCATTTAAGACTTATGCAAAATTCCATGGATTTGTTGACGAAAACTATTGCAGAAATTTATATACATTTTCGGGATGGTTTTATTAGATAAGATCGGATTGTTTTAGTTTTATGATTTGATGTTTTTAATTATTATATACATAGGCTTTGCACATTTTGGTACATACTATTACAACTACTAATAATACGTATTTGTTATTTAGTAATAATAATAAAATATTCGCAGCAACAATGATAGTGAGAGTGATTATTACGCTCGTGTTTGTGGCAATTTTTATGAGGAAGTCAACTATGGACTACGTACCAGATATACAAACATCGACAGATTCGTCCACGCCATACTACACCGACAACTCTTACTTGTACAGGCCATCCGTGCCCTCTCCCTTTGTAAGAAGCATCATTCGCACAAAAACATTTGACGTACGTAAGATAACAACAAAAGTGTTTTTTTTCTTGTTCGTTTCTTTACCATTGGAATTTAGCACACACAAAATAACAACTTATGTAAGACTGGGATGGATCTTTTCTATATACTATCCGGAATTATCCAATTTAATAAACGACTTCGATTTTGTTGTCCTGGTCACTACAAGAAAATATGTCAATTTCTGACAACAATTTATGACAAATTTGCTTGTTGCAAAATTCCAACGACTTTTCTGACAAAACAAAATTCGTAGGTAATCGATTACTGATTTTTTTTTTTTTTTTTTGCTTTTTACTTCATTGTATTTATTGATTGAAATTATTAAAATTTTTGAAATTAATTGAAACATAATAACACGTATGTATATGAAAATGAAGAATGATAAAATATGATCCTTGAAAAAAATGTGATTCCTTTCGTGTTCAACCTTTTCCACTAATGTCTTCAATGGGCCGCGATTTAAACGTCTTCAACCTTTTTTTTTACTGATGCAGCGCATCTTCAAGTGAAGTCCCAAGCGGCCATAAAGAACAATCTCACTAAACAGTTCTCTTTCACCAACAAAGCATGGTGAGACTCCATTTGCTGAGATAGGAACATGATCATAATTATCGAAACCCTGCGGAAATATAAAAACAATAGCTTTTGCTATAAATCTTAGGGCAAAGTCAAATTTCAAATTAGGGTAAAGAAACCTTAGAAGTAGAGACAGAGAGACTATACCAGAGACTCCTTTGCTTGGCAAAGGTATTCAATTCGTCCACTTCCTCCTCTTCCTTAGATGTCCATACATCGTCTTTTTTTATTGCATTTTAGCGACTTCTTCACGCAATCTGCGCAAATTTGAGCAGCATTTTTCGTCAGATAACATTCCAGAATCCAACATCTGCCGAAGAACATATGACATCTCTGATTGTCAAAACCCTAACTCTAATCGATTTAGTTTCAGCGAACAACTTAAATATAAAATGGGATAATTGAAAGACTTGCCAACGACCAGTAGTCAATTAAGTAATTGACTAGAGCAATATATACTTTAAAACATGAAAGTAATTTGCCACCTATGTGGTCGATCTTACCTCCGGACGCCAAGGCTGTGGACATAAAATATCTATCATTATTAAATCATTTCTCGTAATTGCATCCTCATCATCATCGCTATATCCACCATTCTCCTTCTCCTCTAACACTCCTCCTCTACGCCACCATATCCAAATCCTCCCAAAACCGCATCAACACACCACACCAACTCTCCTCCTTTGACGATTCTCCTCTGTCGGAGACTCCTTCTCCTTCCCCAGTTGTTCAGATCTGCCTCGTCTGTAACGCCACATGTTCCCCAGACCATTAATTTTTCTCCCACTCTAAATCGGGACAGGTTCCTCCGGACCCTAAAAAGGTCCAAATAATCCACTTTTCGATTTTTGTCTTCTTCAAGGGTTTCAAATCCGGTCAATCAAAAATAAAATCTATTATAAACTCCACCACTTGCGTCTTCTTCACCACCGCTGGAGGTAATTCATGCATCTTCCTCCGCCAAACTTGCCAGATTTTGTAACTATTTTATATCTCAATTTACTCTATAAATAAATATGTATACGTACATATCGTATTAGACATCTATATATATACATGATTATTTAATAACTCAATATTACTCTATTAATTAATATGTATACGTACATATCGTATTAGACATCTACATATATACAAATATAAAGAGATAATATTTTATTTAGAAATCTATAAATTAAATTATAGAACTAATTTATATGATATGTAATACTTTATAAAAATATATACATAAATATCGTATTCTAAATGCATATGTATATATACATATATACAATCTGATTCACTAAATTATCTTAATAAATATATAAACAAATATACAACTTGATTCACATAATTATCTTAATAATAGAAATATCTATCTCTAACATTCTACTGAACTCGATAACTATATTAGTTAATAATCTTAACTTTCAAGTGTATCTGTGTGAGAAAAAAATTATTTATTTTATCGAAACATTATCTTATTAATATCATTTTACAAACATTTGTCATCATTATCTTACTCATTTAATATTTTATTTAATGCAACGATTTTATTTAGGTGTTATTCCACTCGCATGCAGCGGCAATAACCGTAAATACACTTTAAGTAAAAAAACTTTTTTGATATCCTTTAGCTGATTGCTTCTACAATAATGTGTCATAGCCTATCTTTTAATTGTTTCTCAAATTTTAGCTTTGCACCAAATTCAATCATATAAAATTCTAGATTATTTTGTTTACATTTACCTTTTTAACCCCTGTTTCTAACTTTCTATTGTGCCTCTTTATACATGTATGATCAGGTTGTGGAATTTTAACACAAAAATCCCTCTCTTTTTTTAACATATCAGAGTTTTAATTTTACACAAAACTCTTAAATTAAAAGAATTGGCAATTTGTAGTGTACACACACACAAACGAAAACGCATTTTTTTTATTCTTTGTTTCCTCAGAATTTGAAGGAAGATCCAAAATCTTGGCTTTGTTCTCTTGCTTGTTGAGCTTTCAAGTGCTTATGGCAAAAGCATTTGGTGGCTCTTGCTCTTGCTCCTCACGATACTCCAATCTTTCATATCTTCTTCTTTGTTAACGTCGTTTGCATTATTGGTCAGTTTTTCAAGAACACATGGTGAGAGCAGATAGTTGGACACCTAACTGATATCTGGAAGACTGGAACTGATCAAATGTGAAAAAAAATAGAGTACTAATCCAAGTAGCTGAATTGTTACTTCTGGTCTTATGCTCTTACTGATTTTGGCTGATATTATTATTTCTTCTTTTGCTTTCACAGGCCACTCTGGCAACTGGCACCGAAACATCGAAAGTTACTGAATCGGGTAAAGTTTTTAGCTCACGAGGTCATACCAAATTAGGATGCAATATTATTTATTTATTATACACAAAAAGAAAGACCTATGGAATAATGAATGATTCTTGTAACCAGGAAAAGCAATTTGCACGTCATCTCATGTGCGGCAAGAAAACAACGCAAGTGGATCAAGTAGTTCTAACAATTCTAGTAGTGACTCAGGATCCTCCTCTAGTNATTATACCCCATAGAAACTTTTTTGTTTTGTTGGTCAACAAACACCCATAGAAACTTTATTTATAACAATATTAGTTAAAAACTTTCAGTGGACAGACATATATCCTGATTTCACTATGTAAAATTTAGAAAAATACCATCCAACTCTATTCTCCTTATAAGGTTGACTAATTGTCAGTCCTCTAATAAGTGGAATATCCTTGAGTTACAAGATTTTCTTAAGTGTGGGATATGCCAGGTTTGAAATAAGCTTCAAGAATCTTGGAAATAATAATATATTACACATTACAAATACTTATAGGTCTAAAATCTACCATTTTCGGGGTCTCTTGCTTGGGGATGAGACAAATGACCATGGTATATATTGAGATGATTGTCAAAGGTAAATGGTCGTAAGGATTTGTTAACCAAGGCACCAAGTTTCCATTGCATCACAAAAAAAAAAAAAAAAAAAAATTCCTCTTGGATTTCAAGTCTCTATCATTTAAGACTTATGCAAAATTCCATGGATTTGTTGACGAAAACTATTGCAGAAATTTATATACATTTTCGGGATGGTTTTATTAGATAAGATCGGATTGTTTTAGTTTTATGATTTGATGTTTTTAATTATTATATACATAGGCTTTGCACATTTTGGTACATACTATTACAACTACTAATAATACGTATTTGTTATTTAGTAATAATAATAAAATATTCGCAGCAACAATGATAGTGAGAGTGATTATTACGCTCGTGTTTGTGGCAATTTTTATGAGGAAGTCAACTATGGACTACGTACCAGATATACAAACATCGACAGATTCGTCCACGCCATACTACACCGACAACTCTTACTTGTACAGGCCATCCGTGCCCTCTCCCTTTGTAAGAAGCATCATTCGCACAAAAACATTTGACGTACGTAAGATAACAACAAAAGTGTTTTTTTTTCTTGTTCGTTTCTTTACCATTGGAATTTAGCACACACAAAATAACAACTTATGTAAGACTGGGATGGATCTTTTCTATATACTATCCGGAATTATCCAATTTAATAAACGACTTCGATTTTGTTGTCCTGGTCACTACAAGAAAATATGTCAATTTCTGACAACAATTTATGACAAATTTGCTTGTTGCAAAATTCCAACGATTTTTCTGACAAAACAAAATTCTTAGGTAATCGATTACTGATTTTTTCTTTTTTTTTTTTTGCTTATTACTTCATTGTATTTATTGATTGAAATTATTAAAATTTTTGAAATTAATTGAAACATAATAACACGTATGTATATGAAAATGAAGAATGATAAAATATGATCCTTGAAAAAAATGTGATTCCTTTCGTGTTCAACCTTTTCCACTAATGTCTTCAATGGGCCGCGATTTAAACGTCTTCAACCTTTTTTTTTACTGATGCAGCGCATCTTTAAGTGAAGTCCCAAGCGGCCATAAAGAACAATCTCACTAAACGGTTCTCTTTCACCAACAAAGCATGGTGAGACTCCATTTGCTGAGATAGGAACATGATCATCAATATCGAAACCCTGCGGAAATATAAAAACAATAGCTTTTGCTAGAAATCTTAGGGCAAAGTCAAATTTCAAATTAGGGTAAAGAAATCTTAGAAGTAGAGACAGAGAGACTATACCAGAGACTCCTTTGCTTGGCAAAGGTATTCAATTCGTCCACTTCCTCCTCTTCCTTAGATGTCCATACAGCGTCTTTTTTTATTGCAATTTAGCGACTTCTTCACGCAATCTGCGCAAATTTGAGCAGCATTTTTCGTCAGATAACATTCCAGAATCCAACATCTGCCGAAGAACATATGACATCTCTGATTGTCAAAACCCTAACTCTGATCGGTTTAGTTTCAGCGAACAACTTAAATATAAAATGGGATAATTGAAAGACTTGCCAATGACCAGTAGTCAATTAAGTAATTGACTAGAGCAATATATACTTTAAAACATGAAAGTAATTTGCCACCTATGTGGTCGATCTTACCTCCGGACGCCAAGGCTGTGGACATAAAATATCTATCATTATTAAATCATTTCTCGTAATTGCATCCTCATCATCATCGCTATATCCACCATTCTCCTTCTCCTCTAACACTCCTCCTCTACGCCACCATATCCAAATCCTCCCAAAACCGCATCAACACACCACACCAACTCTCCTCCTTTGACGATTCTCCTCTGTCGGAGACTCCTTCTCCTTCCCCAGTTGTTCAGATCTGCCTCGTCTGTAACGCCACATGTTCCCCAGACCATTAATTTTTCTCCCACTCTAAATCGGGACAGGTTCCTCCGGACCCTAAAAAGGTCCAAATAATCCACTTTTCGATTTTTGTCTTCTTCAAGGGTTTCAAATCCGGTCAATCAAAAATAAAATCTATTATAAACTCCACCACTTGCGTCTTCTTCACCACCGCTGGAGGTAATTCATGCATCTTCCTCCGCCAAACTTGCCAGATTTTGTAACTATTTTATATCTCAATTTACTCTATAAATAAATATGTATACGTACATATCGTATTAGACATCTATATATATACATGATTATTTAATAACTCAATATTACTCTATTAATTAATATGTATACGTACATATCGTATTAGACATCTACATATATACAAATATAAAGAGATAATATTTTATTTAGAAATCTATAAATTAAATTATAGAACTAATTTATATGATATGTAATACTTTATAAAAATATATACATAAATATCGTATTCTAAATGCATATGTATATATACATATATACAATCTGATTCACTAAATTATCTTAATAAATATATATACAAATATACAACTTGATTCACATAATTATCTTAATAATAGAAATATCTATCTCTAACATTCTACTGAACTCATAACTATATTAGTTAATAATCTTAACTTTCAAGTGTATCTGTGTGAGAAAAAAAATATTTATTTTATCGAAACATTATCTTATTAATATCATTTTACAAACATTTGTCATCATTATCTTACTCATTTAATATTTTATTTAATGCAACGATTTTATTTAGGTGTTATTCCACTCGCATGCAGCGGCAATAACCGTAAATACACTTTAAGTAAAAAAACTTTTTTGATATCCTTTAGCTGATTGCTTCTACAATAATGTGTCATAGCCTATCTTTTAATTGTTTCTCAAATTTTAGCTTTGCACCAAATTCAATCATATAAAATTCTAGATTATTTTGTTTACATTTACCTTTTTAACCCCTGTTTCTAACTTTCTATTGTGCCTCTTTATACATGTATGATCAGGTTGTGGAATTTTAACACAAAAATCCCTCTCTTTTTTTAACATATCAGAGTTTTAATTTTACACAAAACTCTTAAATTAAAAGAATTGGCAATTTGTAGTGTACACACACAAACGAAAACGCATTTTTTTTATTCTTTGTTTCCTCAGAATTTGAAGGAAGATCCAAAATCTTGGCTTTGTTCTCTTGCTTGTTGAGCTTTCAAGTGCTTATGGCAAAAGCATTTGGTGGCTCTTGCTCTTGCTCCTCACGATACTCCAATCTTTCATATCTTCTTCTTTGTTAACGTCGTTTGCATTATTGGTCAGTTTTTCAAGAACACATGGTGAGAGCAGATAGTTGGACACCTAACTGATATCTGGAAGACTGGAACTGATCAAATGTGAAAAAAATAGAGTACTAATCCAAGTAGCTGAATTGTTACTTCTGGTCTTATGCTCTTACTGATTTTGGCTGATATTATTTTTTCTTCTTTTGCTTTCACAGGCCACTCTGGCANAAACTTGTCGATTTTGGTGGGATAATTGGTCTCCCTTTGGTAGTCTTAATCTATTCCTCTCTTCCAACAACCGCTCAAGACTAGGGATCCCGATTGATGCCACAATTCATGACATCTAAAACTCAGGTAGATGGGCTATTTCATCTGCTCGCACGGAAAATCAGCTTCCATTGCTAGCCTATCTCACTACTATAAACTTAACAAAGGCTGAAGATTACTATGGATGGGAAGTAGACAATCAAATCCAGAAGAATTTCAAAACTTGTCAAGTCTACGATTACCTGAGAACGATTCGCCCGGCTGCAACCTGGTCGAAACTCATATGGATCAAGGGTGGTATCCCTCGTCATTGCTTCCTCTCTTGGCTTTTCATTCTTAATAGATGTCCGACAAGATACAGAATTATTAGCTGGGGACTGCATACTGATCCAACCTGCCTTCTTTGCAACTCGGCTCCAGAAAGTAGAGACCATATGTATTTTGAATGCTCCTACAGCTGGCAGATTTGGAGGAGTGTCTCGTTTCGTGCCTCTGCTACTTCTATTCGCCTTTGGAATGACTGCATCACATTGTTGCTAAATCAAGTAGGTCCCAACCACAAAAGAAGACTACGCCTTCTAGCTTGGCAATGCACGATCTACTACATATGGTCAGAGCGAAATCAAAGACTTCATTGCCACAGCTACCGATCTGTTGATTCGCTCCTCACTATAATAGACTCGACCATACGGAACCGGATCTCAAGCATCCATGATGCTAGTCCTAACTTAGCCTCCAAAATGATGCAATTATGGTTCTCGACAGCAACATAATCTCTCGGGGTCTCACTAATCCGACCGTTGCTTACTAATCTGGTTTCAATTTGTTTGTGCATTTTGATCTGGGTCCCCTTTGCGGTTGATTTCTCAGCTCCAACTGGTTCTCGCAAGCTTTCAGATTGTCGACACCATCGATGTCGAACAATTACTTCTCCTTCCGTCGACTTATCTCCTCTCTCTAATGATCTGGGTTTAATTGGGTTTCAATATGGGCTTTATGTATTTTCCTTTTATTTGTTGACTACCATTGCTTAATGGGCCTGTCATCATAAACAATGCCTGGGCTGGGCTGTATTGTTTTTTCTTTCATTTAAATTAAATGCAAACACTTTCGCAAAAAAAAAAAAACAAATGTGGATCTTAATACTAAAGATGCCTTTTCTCTGCCTCGGGTGTTGAAACTTTCACAATCTTTCAGATCATTCTCCTTATTAAAAGATGACTAGGAGAGAATCCGCGCGATGCGCGGATTTTATTTTAATTTCTTAATAGTATAATAATTTTTAATTTTTTTAATTTATTATTATAAAGATTTTTTTTGTATATTTTTCATTGAATCCATGTATTTTCTATGTTTGAAAATTTTATATATTTTTGTATCCATTTTTCTTTTTCTTTATTTTTTTCTTCATCTCTATATTTTTTTAAAATATAATTTGTTATATTCTCAATTTTTATTGAATATATTGTTTTGTCTTACGATATTATAGGTTGGAGTTAACTTTTTATTTTATTCAATATCATAAAAACTTTCGTTTTACGGCCGCGTAGATAGCGGTCGCGACCAAACGGTCATAGGTGCAATGCCTTATTTTGCATCTTCTAACAAACTTGATTTTTATTAAATTTATTCAAATTTAATGATTTTTATTTATAGTTAATTGTACATATGTTAATATTTATTTTGTTACTTGATGTTTTTAAAAAAATTAATTAATATTTTTTCTCAAATTTTCATTTTAGGGATTTGTTTTTATATATCTTTTTATGGTATAAATTGGATGCGTTTAAATTAGTAATTAACATGATCGTGACACTTGGTAAGTGAATCTGTCAGATTTCGACATGTGTCGCGATTAAAATATATTAAATAGGTAAAATTTAAAGGGGAAATTGAAAATAAAGGATAGTTTTTTTTATCTTCGTGAATCTAATTTTTTAAGATATAGGTTCGTGACACTACACCTTTGATTAGGGGAAAATACCTAATTTACCCACATTAATTATATAAAAAAAAATTGATTAAAAAAATCAGATAAGTCTTCTTCTTTCTCGGTAAGAAGAAAAAAATCCTAAAAATTCATCTTCTTCCTCCCGTCGCCGCCTTCTTCTCCTTTGTACTTTCTCCTTTCTCCTTTCTCCTTTCCATAATCTTGTTCTTCTTTAACATTATTCCATCATGTTAATCTACTCAATTTGATTTTGGGATACAAATTAATTCAAATTTCAGCACATTCACAATTATATTTACTCACTTTTCAGCACAACACGGGAAGATTCTTTAAGGAGGAGTGAATCAATCAAATTCTGAACAATTCCCAAACCAGCAATTTGAATCTCGATTCTCATCTGGTGAGTTTTTTTTTTGTAGTTTTATAGGCTATGTATTAGGGTTTTTTTAATTGTTCTTGAGGCGGCCAGGTTTAGGATCTCTGAATTTAGGAGCTAATTGTTTGCCATCTTTGTTTATTCCCCCGTGGTGTTTAGTTCGGATTCGGATAATTCTTTTTTGGGTGCAGTTAAGTTAACTCTTTTAAGCCATGGACATTGCTTTCGTTTCTCTTCTATTGTTTTGGGATTGTTGTTGTAGATTCTGGAGAATGGCTTTTGATCCGTTTCTCGCCATTTTTGGTGTGTGTGTGTGTGTGTACGTTTTTGCTTCCATAGATTGTTTCGGTACACCAGGTCTGTAATTGAGGTCGACCTATTCTGATTACTTTAGTTGTGGATTGATTTCAACCGTTGTACTTTAGATTATGAACTTGACTGAAACTCATTTGTTTCCTCATTCGAATCTTGATATTGTTTATTATGCATAAGCTTGAGCTCTCTGCTGCAGCCTTAGTTGTCCTAATAACCCATGTTCCTATTTCCTCATTTTGGTTGTGTGATTGAATTTATGTTCTGAAAATTTTCAAAATCGTTAAATCGTTTTATAATATTAATTCAGGTTGTTATTATATATAGGCATGGAAGACGAGTTTCCAAAGAGATTTTTTAGGGCTGGATATGAACCACAAGTGAAACATATAAATAATAGTTGCAAAATGTCCCTTATGAGTAAAGTAAAGAAGGCTCTACCATCCGAGTACAACAAAGTGAAGAAAGACCCTGTGTTTGCATCTATTCTTGATTTACATGAGAATCGTCTAGGATATTCAGCTCGTCTGATACACAGCATGATGTGTAGGCAATTGGTTGTTGAGAAAAAGCATGAGTTTTGGTGTGTGTTTGGAGGGAAACCGCTGAGATTTTCACTGCAAGAGTTTCACGCAATTATGGGTCTAAACTGCAAGGTTGATTATGATATCAGTAATGTAGGCAACATCGAATATGATAATGGATTCTGGAGTAACCTGCTAAAAAGAAAAGAAAGCATTACCATCAAGACATTAATTGATGAACACCTTGTAGGTGTTAGAAAATGGAAACATGTGGATAAAATCCGGCTTGTGTACATTTGTGTAATAGCGGGATTGGTAATGGCAAGGGATGAGAAGACAGATATCTCACACGATTACATCAGGCTGGTCATGGACATTGATAAGGTTCAGAGTTATCCATGGGGTCGTGAAGCATTTAATCTTCTTCTTAAATCTTTCATCAAGACCCGAGCAAAACTGACGAGACCGAATAGCTATGTTTTGGATGGATTCTCTTACGCATTTCAAATATGGGTTATGCAAGCAATTCCAGTCATTGGAAATATGTTGGGAAGAAAAATAAAAAAAAGATCTTGTTAAAGGTCCTCGATGTTCAAATTGGAAAGGTGCTGGAAGAGTATCATACGAAGACATAATTGATCTCGAGAAAACATTCCTAGTTTTTGTCCTTTACACCATACCTTACATGTAATTTGTCCATCTGTTATTTTTCATTTATCGCAATTGCTTTTATTTATTTATAGTTATGTAGTTTTCTATTCGTTTCCACTAATTCTTCCTAGGTAGAAACCACGATCATAATGGAGTATTTTTCCACAGATTTATAAACTCTTCTACTTTGCCTTAAACTAATATGCTCTCTTATGATAGGATACTCTCTACCCATTCATCTCGTCCACTGGGAATTTTGATATTTATGAGGCAGCAGATTTTTTATGGTCTGATGAAATTCGAGATGCGGGAGAATCCAAATTGAATAGTACAATCAGAAAAGAAAATGATTTTGGAGAACATATTTGGGAGACTGTTCAGACTATTGACGTTCCAAATGAGCAAGATGAAGTAAAAGTTGATGATGAGGCTCATCAAGAAGAGAGTGCAGATACAAATGAAGTTGATGAAGCCATCGAAGCTTCTGAAACTATGAGAGGTAAGAGAAAGCGAGGTGATCATGGTGCAAAGAAACGGAAAAAGAAGTTATTATGCCAACAAGCAGCAGGAACTCATGAAGATCTCAACGAAGACATGAAATCTTTCATTGAAAGGATTATCAATGCTTCTTTCACTAGCTTCGGAGATAAATTTCAGAAGAAGATTGATGAGAGGTTGGAAAAATTAGAGAGTGAGTTCTCAGAATTAAAGAATTTACTCTCTTCTTGGTTTACAAGAACCGTTGACACTACCACAACATCGAAAGTCTCCAGTGCTATTGATTCCCAACATCAAGCTGGGGTAAGTAAGAAAAAAAACTCTTCTCTACATCCTCTTTGAGATACTGTTTCATATGGTTGGTGTTCACTTATGTTCTGTTTGTTTAAGTTTGTAGGATAGTTAATTATGTGGGAAGCTATTATGTTTGTTTATTGCTTGTAACCTATTTCTTTGTGTTATGTATAACGTCAGAAATTGTAATTTACATTTAGTGTTTTGTAACTTTCGTCTATTTTGTTATGTAAAATGATTGGGTAATTAGGAAGCATTTTTCTTTTTTTGTGATGTATAACGTTGGAATCGTTCAATGTATTACTTTTGTCTATTTTCTTATGTATAAATTTGTTGTTAATTTTGTGGTCTCATTTTTTGTAATTACCAGGTTAAAAACAGAGATGGAGTACCTACTAATGTATCTATGACTCTAAATGATGTGTTTTTGAGCCAGTATTCTGAAATTGACACACATTTGAGTACACAAGAGTACTTACAAAACAAAATAGGATCTCTCTCGCAAGACACAATAGTAAGCGGGTTTCCTACACAGACATACGATGACAAGGAACCTATCAGTAAATCAGAGAAGATGATTTTTACAAAAGATTTAATGAGAGAAGTTACAGTTGAAGATCCAGAACCGCATACTCTTCCTAAAGGTGATAACAAGACAGACAAACTGTTTACCGATCAAGAAGTGATAGATTATAAAAAAACACAGATTCCCCATTGGTGTTTGTTCCCGAAAAAACATTTGAAGGTTTCATGCACTGGTCTATGAAGCACGAATAAGTAAATCAATAACTTCTCATAAAATTACTGTATTTTTGTGTACCAAATAATTGAATGTTTATTGTTTTATATAATTAGATCTTTGAAGTTTGGTCCAGCTGTTATCGATGCGATATTACTTGGTCGAGTCATGGGACGGAAACAGTGGTTGTGGAACCAGGTGACTTTTTTTTACTCAATTAAAGACGTTTAAACTTTTCCAAATAAATGCATTTTTATAACGCCTACATCTTTGTTAGGAAATTGATGTTGTTATGTACTTATTACGAGAATATACATCATTACGCCGATGGATTCCGGACCGCGTTGCATTCATGGACAGCTTATTTAGTAGCAGAATCTTAGCTATATACAACGACTTCACGACACAAGGTCGAGCATACAAGTGGGAGGGTTTTAGTCTAGATTACGGCAATGGTGATCTTCCTTCTCATGGAAAGACGGGATTGAAATGGGCGTTAGATTTCGACCGTATCTACGCTCTGGTATTTGTCAATAATAACCATTGGATATGATTGTGCATCAATGTCAATCAAAGAACAATTGAAGTCTTTGATTGTTATTCGAGGAACAATGCAAGACATGTGGAACCATTCAAAATCATCATCCCTCGCATCGTCAAGGCAGCTCAGCCAGCATATTGATATATCATGGTTTTTACCAATTTTTGGACCATGATATAAGTGTTTTTATAGAGTCTTTTGGCTATTTTCGAGTCTATGTAGAGTCTTTGCAGGTTCAGGTACAATTGGAGCTAAATTGGAGATTTTGATACATTTTGGAGCTTAAAGGAATGAAGTCACGAAGTGATGAAGTCGGGAGCGGATTTACACGCAGGGTGTCGATCGACACCACCTAGTGTCGATCGACACCAGGTTTTCCAATTTCCAGAATCGAGAAGTTTCTATATTTTGAAGAAAAGAAAATCTCCAAGACTTTTTCTAATCTTCCAAGGAATTGAAGATGCGAACCTAGGCCTATAAATAGAGTTTTTCAGCCATTGTTTAGGCATAACACACACATTATTCAGAGAGAGATTTTTAGAGAGGTTTTGGAGAGAAGAATTTGTCTCCTTCAGAGCAAATTTGGAACTCCTTTGATTCTATTGATTTCTTTTATGCTTTTTATTCAAATTATGATTTGTGTTTCATTAATCATGTCTGAGTAGTTTGCTTGTTAGGTTTAGGGTTTTTCAAGGGTGATTAATGAATTGTTAGGTCGAATTAAATTGTTAGGATAAAATCATTAGAGTTCTTCATCTGGATTTGTGTTTAATGCTTATTCTAGCTTCGCGACCTAGAATCTGATCTTAGGTTGATTAATAGATGCGAGAGTATTATTAATTGCCTGAACTAATGTTAGATGAGCAAAATACCTATTCGCAAAGAGATTTGGTTTAGGATTTTGTGAACAATCGAACCTGATATTAATGCTTGT
>JAHZTW010000001.1:477511084-477656086 GCA_020283515.1 Alliaria petiolata | reverse complement strand
CCCTTCAACCACAATGACCTTTCGAATGGCCTTGTAGAATCCTCTAATACTTTGACCAAACGATATAAAAAGATATTTAAATCTTTCGTCAGCATCAGATTCGTAACAAGTATGCGTACCAGGATTAGCTTCTTGTAGCATGTGCAGGTATCTTGGTATTTTATTGAAACTTTTCTCTGATATACCTCTAACAACATTAACAGCATACTCACAAGACTCCCATGCTTGCGAATAAGAGAGCTCTGATCCATGCTCTGTACGCATAATGTTTATGATGTCATTCGGTCTAAGCCCTTCTTTCATACCCTTATATCTGTTCACAATAAGATCACCAATTATTTTTGCTGAGGGTTCCCTAGAGAATTTACTTTTATTTGAAGGAGCACAAGTATGTTCACCCACATACTTATTGATGCGAAAACACGTAGACATCTCTAAACACTCCGCACGCACTCTTCAATTGCATACTTTATCTGTGCAACGTACACATCACCATCTTTTATCTGATTTTGTAACCCTGTAGTCAAAATTATACTTCATCGCACAAATTTCCAAAGCAGACTTTAAATCGTCCTTGCTTTTGTAATGTTGCTCCTACTTTAAAGAGTCGACTAACCGATGATTTTTCTTTCCACTATCAGCATTACTTTTACAAAGTAAGTCATCATCACAACCAACTTCAGCATCAAGATGATCGCTTCTGAAATCGTCGTTCCATTTCGCATTATTCACACATCGTTTAGATGATTTATGCATATGAGCATCATCCTTACAAATCTTATGATGATCATTTTCTTCCACTTCACTTGAATCGTGTGGCTCCTTATTCAAATCAATCTTAACATTACTCCTTCGATCTTCACCAGCAACATTAAATGTCACACACAACTGTATGGCTGTCTTCTTACTAAAATATCCAAACAAAATTTTCACTTGCCGATCATTTGTGACAATAACAGGAGTTACCAATCAAATCAGCAGGGAAATAACTGATTTCCACATCAGGCATACTAAGCTTTATGCCAAAGTCTTCGGAAACCATCAACTTTAGCTCTTCAAGACTCGTATTAGATTCCAAAGTAAGTAATCTAGCCCGCTTTTCCTTATCAATTGTGAATATCCAATCACTATTGCGATACAAACTCCATACACCACAAGTTACGTAAATTTGCAACATAGTGATCTGTAACATTTAAGATTTCATCAAGTTAGACATATCGTTCAATATTATAGGTATGTTAATATATTCTACATTGCATAAGGTAGAAGACGAATTCTGAATTCTTGATTGCGTAATTTGGAAAACGATTCTAACTTACGTAATACGAATTTTGGATTGCGCAACACGAATTCTAACTTACGTAATACAAATTCTGCATAGCCCATCTAGATTGCGTAATTTGTAACACGATTCTAACTTACGTAATACATATTCTGGATGCACATCTAGATTGCGTAATTCGAAACACAATTCTAACTTATGTAATACATATTCTAGATTGCGTAAAGTAAAAATTTAAAATCTACACAATGTAGAACGAATTCATAATTACGTATAGAAGAAGACAGAATCTAGAGTAAGGCAAAATAGTAAACTAAATAGAATTCATATTGTATAGAATGTTAGGATTAACTAACCTTCTTATCTAGTTTGGATGATCAAAGATGAATATGTCTCGTAGAGTGGTAGATCTCTGTTGAGATAATGATTTTACATAAGATTACAATAAGCGATAGAGATATATCAATGGAACAAATATATAACCGAATAACTTGTAAATTGATACCTAATTGAAGAGAATATGATGTCGTTGTTCAACTTTTAGAAAAAAGAAGAAGTATGATGGTGATTAAAAGAGATCGCTGTTTGAGAGAAGAAGATGATAACGTGTTTTAGAAAGTAGGAAGGAGAAGAATATCTTTTTATATCTTATATATATATATATATATTTAATTGTAAAAATAATAAAATATAAAATATGGTAAATAAAGGTTAATTTAGTCATTATGAATGGTTAATTTACCAAAGGATTAGATTCACAAAGATACCAAAAAAAGCTCATTTATTTTCAATTTCCCCAAATTTAAATTTATGAATAGTGAGATTTTAATAAATAAATTAGTGTTAGTATGTTATCAATTAAGAAAAGGAAAATCAAAACAAAAGTAAATGAGATTAACTTCAACTGAAGAAAAGATAAGCTGAAACACTAATCCTAAAAAAAAGTTTAACTTGAATCTTTTTTTTGTTTAGGTTTTGTGAATAAGATTTAATTTTTCATTAATTACAATAGATGTTGTATATAATCTAGTTATTTGGTAAATTGAAGTTAACTATGGTATTCATTTGAAGATTTTTTATTTTTTGAATTTATTTTGTTATGTTATTTTTAAAAATATAGTGTGTATTACATCAGCATAATATTTTATGTCTTTCACTATTATTAAAGTAAACTTAGCAAATTTTGTGAAGGAGTACTAATGGCATAATTGATAAGGCTGGTGAGTTTTATTGAGAGGATTGTGGGTTCGAATACCTATGGAAGTAAGGGAAAATAATATTTTGTTTGGTTCGCATTTAATGCAAGTGAAACAAATTTTCATAAATTAAATAATAAATAACACGTGTCACCTCTGTAGATGTTGACGTGTCAGAAACAGGAGAGAGTCTTTCTGCTTTCATATAGTAGATTAGCTAGGTTGTGATGGCCCAACTCTATGCATGTTCTGGGAGTGCATTTGCATAGGTTCCAACAATTTTAAGGGCCAAGATTATAAGTTTTATACCATTTAGTATATGTAGTCATGCTAAATTTTTGTGACAACTTATAAGTTAAAGGTCCAATTATATTTATATTGTTTAAAGTATTTTATGTTTTGGCCCAATTAAACATTGTTTAGCCTTTGTATTATGTCAATCTAAATTCTCAAATAATTAAATTATTAGATAATGTCAATCTGTTAGAAAATAAATATAACTAAGCTATCGTAGTTCCCGCCAGAGATAACAAAACCGATGAACAATCGCAAAATCTTAGGTAAATCAAAAAGTCATTGGACAAAGGTTTTATTTTTCTCCTAATTTTTATCGAGCCGTTAGAGATTTTTCAATCTTTTCCTCGTTAACTGATGAGTTTTGATTTCACCATGTCAATCAAAATTTGGCCTCCTTCTGATTTTTCTCTTCTATATTTGTTCCTAGCCATTTGTTCCTTATTTCTCTAAACTCTAGCAAGTTCAGAACATTTACAAGAGACTACAATCCAGCAATGTCCTCATTTCCTTTAATCTTCACAAGAATCCAGGTTTTATTGTTTCCTTTCAAAATTTTTTAATTAATATTTTGATTTTGGTATTGCTAAGTTATGTTAAATATGGCTCCATCTGGTCATGCTAAACGTTTTAAAAAAGATAATGTAGATAATTTTATCTTGTCACAAAAGGGAGCTTTGTATAAATTCGTTGTGAGAAAGACACTTGAAAAAGAAAAAAATGATGATAATGATATTGGTATTTCTAGTGCTCATGAAGATGTTAATAATATAGATAATAGACAAGTCTTAGAGGCTCTTGAAATGCTTGAATTTTTTTGATGATATTGGTGTTTCTAGTATACTTGATATCTATGATCCAAAAAATTGGGATATGCTTGATTTAAAACTGACAGAAACATTAGCACTAAATGGCCCAAAAAGAGATTTATCGATTGTAAAAGGTCCTAAAAATAAAGTTTGTAGAAGATTTGTTTCATCTTGCTATACTATAGAAAATGCTTAGTTTATTCTAAAGAATTAGATAAAGCTTTTTGTCTTTAATGTAAGATTTTTAAGAAAGGTATTAAGATTTTGGAAGGAGTTTTTTGAAGGAGGGAAGATTTTTGATGTTCTCTGTTCTCATTTATAAGAGTTACTTAGGTTCTGCTTGAAGTTAGACAAAAAAATAATGATGTAATTATTTTTTATCTGATATTTTTGTTCAAGAAAGTTTATTTAGGGTCTAACACCGGTCAAGCTAATGATTGAGACGGGCCTTGCAATTTAGGATGTTTGTTCTGTTTTACCGCCTTTGTGGTTCTGCCTCGCCACAGCAGTATAAAGAGGATCCAAGGTGTCTCATCCGTTTGACTAATATGGTGAAGAGGGTCCTGCACAAAAATCCGATTGGATGATTTATTTAATCTCAAATCTGGTTTATAGTAAAACTTCTTGAAAAAACCGATCGGCTTTAACGGTGTTGTTTGGTTTGGGATTTTTTTTATTTGTTTAGTATTCCTTTGTCGTCTTAGCTCTTATGTTTCTTGAAGATCAAACTTGTGTGTTCTGAAATTTGGGTTTGTTGATATAATCTGTTTTTACATTTTTTAACTCCGATTTTAAAGTATTTATATTTGGGTTCTCATAATATTTTAAGTGTTTTTAATATTTTTGTAGTGTCAAAAATGTTTTCACATTATTTGGACAAAATGACATAAAAACAAATAAAATGTTTATTTGACCGTTTTAAGAGCATGTTCATCAGTGAAATATCCTTAAAGTATCTCATAAATATTAATAATTAAATTTTAAATCAAAAAAAGATTTGAACCAATTAAAAAATGACACATATGAGAAGAGTATCTCATAAGTTGAGAAACGCTTCTCAAAATGAGGACCGATTGTTTCTCTCTCCTACTTTTTCAATTTTTATTTTTATTTTTATTTTATTAATTAGATACCCACTTATAATCTACCATGAGCATGCTCTAAGTACCATAAATTCATCATCATTTGAAAATCTTTCCACTTAAAGATTAACTCAATTTTGAACACAAAATAGTGATGAGTTAAATTTTGCATGGAGGTGGTCTGAAATCACTATAACATTGCAATTTGGAGTTATGACGATATTACTGAAGATACGTTCTGCAAGCTCATTGAAGAAACAGGTGTAGAATTACCACATCCATCTTTTGTGATTCATTTTGGAAAACGCTTTAACTTATAATAAAGTTCCGGTTAATCTGACTCTTGTAAGTTATTTGGATATTGTATAAACAAAAATAAGTGAAAAAAATATAGATGGAGTTAAAGTTTGTAACTTTGGAAAACGTTTAAATTAAAAGGTATCATAGCGCCAAAACTAAAAAATAAACCATAAATCTAATTAGTCACCCTAATCCTCCCACACGCACGTCCCGTGACACCTAACAGTCGCAAAAGATTTCTCTGCAAATCGGAGATGGATCTCTGGTGCTCCTCTTCTCCTTCAGCTTTGCTCTTCTGAGCGGTGCATCCCTCCGTTTTCCTTTTGTCCAGTGGCATTTTCGTGTTTCTCCGGTGACTCTGTTTTTTCCGGTGAGCTCATCGGCTGTTGCTCTCTACTCCTCCATCGAGATGTATAATCGGTGTCAAGCTCTGACTTCTCCGGCCGGTAAGCTGCGTTTCTTAGGTCAGAGTTTCGCCTCCCCTCACTGCTCTGTGGTAACCCTCTCGCTTCAGTCGTCACGTCCTCAGCCACCAGAGCCTCCACATCCGCCAGATCCACCGGATTCCTCTCCTGTTCTAGTGGTTGTCTCCTCTGCCCTTCTCTCTGAGCCTTATCTGACCCTTTTCCTCTGTCTCGTTTTCCTCCACCACTCGCTCGGTCATCCACATCCGCTCTCTCCTTTCCACCGCCTTTTGCGCCTTTCCCAGTTTTGCCGCTAACATCCTTAGCTTCGGCGAACTATTTGAAGGTCAAGCTTTTCCTTTGGCCGTCTTATCCGAGCTTCATCGTCCAAGTGACATGTTTAAGCTCTATTTCCGGCGTGCCTCCTTTCGGGATTTTCTAGCCCGGTGATGTGCTTATTTTGGGTTTTGGCCAATTTTTGTTATTGGGATTTCTTTGGTGGATGGACCTCTTAAGCAATACATTTGATTCATCTCAACGATCTAACATAATCGGCTTGGAAACTCATAGAGGCAGGGTTCTCCAATACGATGGAGGAGAGATGAAGACAATACAAATGTATTGCGAAGGGACAACAAGACATTATATTCTCATCGTATTCACTCGCATCTTTGTCGGGTGTTGTAATATTTTGGGCCTATCCCATATCTCTTCCGTAACAAGCTCAAATCCAGAGAGGCTATTATCAAAGAAGGTTAATTATGTGGTAACATTTTCCTCCTTGTGGGAGAGAATTTATTTACCTTCCTTCCCGAGAGGGAAGATAATCTGTCTACCAATCTCTGAATCCATGAGAGACGGTATCTGTGACGACCCAACCCGATAATCCTATCAGGGCCGGCCGTCCCGTGTCTAACTCTAGCCAGATTTCATACTTAGCATATTTTTCGGATTTTCTTTAAACTTAAACAACAGATTCGATTCATTAAACATTCATTCTCATTGTATAATTAATCCAATTCCAAACGTATAACAGATGTTCTTAAACAGAAAACTAACTTAGCAAAATTCGATTTAAGTCATAAACAGAAACAAAGCCAATATCCAGAATAACTCATGATAAATAAAATTTCCAAAACCCAGTCCTAATCCACTCTTTCTTCACTGCCTCCTTGTCCGCCTTCAGAACTAAACGTCCCGGATAACATCCTTACCTGCACACTCAACACAAAAGAGAGGCATAAGCATTACTATAAATGCTTAGTGAGTACGGTCATCCCGTACCACCGCCAATAACAGAAATGCAATCATACAACAGTTAAACAATTCACATTGACACTTAGCAAGCAAGCACATAAAACAGATATGATCATCTACCCTAGCTCGCGGACCATGACTTATGGACTCGGTTCGGCTCTAGTGTGAATCACACATCACCTAAGCACGAGACTCGATCCGGCTATCCAAACGAGCTAGTTAGACATCATGTATTCTCACGGTTCATACTTAACAAAATCACAATCACAGAACATTTTCTTGCTATGCCGAAACCACTAACTTACACAAGCAATCAATGAAACCAGATAACCTAGCATTCCTACGGTTCTAGCTACCAGCTACAGCCACACACTCACCTTAGACAAAAAGGCAAAGGTTTCAGTCGGATAAAATTCGGTGATTACTCGAACAGAAACAGAGCTAGTCGAACACAGCCGCGTTCTCCCGGCTATCGTGACGGCTACACTCGCGAGATCCAATCTCCTCTCGGATAACTTCCTATCCGAACACTTTTCCTCGAACCAGATTCTGAATCCCCTCGGAAACAGCACAAAACAGACAGATTAGTCGAATGACTTTCGACAGAAACTCAGCACGAATCGAATTATCCGAACACCTACCGAAATCGCTCGGACGGATTCGAAGTGCTCTCGGACNCAGCACAAAACAGACAGATTAGTCGAATGACTTTCGACAGAAACTCAGCACGAATCGAATTATCCGAACACCTACCGAAATCGCTCGGACGGATTCGAAGTGCTCTCGGACGGATTCGACGTGCTCTCGGATGATCCACAATCCGCTCGGACAAAACTCAGATGACTCGGCCAAAACTCGCCTACGGTCAGATTACACAATTATGTCTCGGTGAAATCAGATCAGACAGAAATCTCACGGAAAAGTTCGGCTTACCTCAACTATCTCCCGGACACAATCGGATATCCCTCAGCTATGGTCGCACACCCCTGAATACGGTCAGAAATCCTTCGAACACAGTCGGATTCCTCTCGGCTACGGTCAGAAATCCTTCGAACACAACCGATCTCCTCTCGAACAGAACTTCGCTCTCTCGGCTAAAATCGCCTCTTAGGGTTTTCTCTCGGATATGTCGCGACTAAAGCACGCGGCCACGGGAGTAATCCCTTTAAATAGTCCGAAAACCCTAACTAAACCGCCCAGCTACGCTCTAGCCGACGCGTCTCGGTTATCTGTCGGTTATGTTTGGTCTAATTTAAGCTCGCCTCGAACATGTCCCACATCGCTCGACTAACTCGCCAACCGCTCGACTATATCCCGTCTTTTGCCGACTAAACCCATGGCCTATCTCAACACTTAGTCAAATTCTCGGACATATTCACAGTTTTACCCGGCTATAGTCCATAACCTCACGACCACAGCCACGGTACGGTCCATAACCTCCCGAACACTGTCACTGTACAACATTTCTACACGAACAGGGTTAACCTCATTCGAATCAGAACGTATATACAACGGCCATCCCATGACCCGCACGACCATACTCGGGATTCCTGGTCGCGGATGATACAGTATCCTTCCGGATTCACTTCTGGTAATTTTCTTCAAATTTCTTATAGAATTGTATTTTTGTTTAGCGGCCTGCACGAGGACAGAAAAAGCAACTTGATTCGTTCTAACTAATTTTGGAGGTAGGATTAGGTATCAACGTCACAAGATATCGTGACTAAGGTTTATTCCTCTGACTCTGCCGTAAAATCTTCATCGACGCATCTGAACTTTGGGTCAGATTCGCTGCAGTCTTCTCTGAAGTCCTCTATGAAAATCTATCCGAATTATGCTTTATCGTCTTATAGTAATCAAAGGGAATGTTTAATTTCGTCATTGGTTTGTAACAGGAATTTTTTTTTTTTTTTTTTTGTCAACAGCTTCAGTTCTTAGAACGGCTGGGAAATCCAAGCCGGGGGAACTGAATTTACATAATCTAAACGATAAAGGTAGTCTCGAGCACCTCGTGCTAGCTTGTCTGCCTTTGTGTTTTGTGCGCGTGGGATATGCGAGATTGAGAACGACGTAAAAATTCCTTCTTGCTCGTCTCGTATTCCTCCTGATGTAATGTGAAAGCCGGCCATTCCTCTGGTTGAGACACCATTCGCACCAATTCAGAACAGTCCGTGAGGAAAGTTACCTGCAATCTTCTAGCATTAAGCATGCAATGCATGGCCCATATCAAAGCTTTCAACTCTGTATGGAGTGGCGAAATGCTTCGTCGGACATTTTGAGCCCCCAATAATGTTTTATCCATACTAACTCCATGAAAGTACCATCCCAATCCAGAGTTAACCGTTGTTTCTTTCCACGAGCCATCTATCTTACAGCTTAATCCGGCCGGAGAATGTCGCTGTGCATCCGTACTTAGATGTTGTGTAACCAATATCTCGTCAGTTTGGGCTAGCTCCCACGCCATTGCTTCCGCTTTCGCAACCAGTAACACTTCCCGGGGGTCCCGATCTTGATTTCCATATATACCATAAAAGCCATGGGTACATTAATAGGTCCTGGTCTTTTGGGAGATTCCAAAATAAGTGAGCCATATTATAATATAATGCATCCGTTGGGAACCTTTGCGGCGTCGTAGGAATTGCCGATAATGCCCATACTTGGAAAGCTGGAGGGCATTCAAAAAGGGTATGGTTTATGGTTTCCCTTTCCGCACCACATCTTCCACACTGAGGGTTACAATTTATGCCTCTCCTACTGAGCCGGTCCATAACCGCTATACATCCCGAAAGTATTTGCCATAGAAAGTGTTTCATTTTTGGGGGGCATTTTACCTTCCAAACGTTTCCTTGAAGTTGTCGGATATCTGGTCCATAAAAAATCAGTGAATCTTCATAGGAGGGAAATTCCTGTTCTGTTGTGTATCCAGACATAACCGTATATCGGCCCGTTCTTGTGTAATGCCAGCTGAGGAGATCTTGCCGATGTTCCTTAGTAGTAGGGATCCCAGTAATGAATGGTATATCCTCCGGAACAATTAGTTGTTTGATTAATGCTAAATTCCATGTTGTTGTGACAGGGTCAATTAATTGACTTACTTTTAGCTCGGGGTACAAATTATACCCAAGTCATGTTGCTGATCTCGGGCGAGATGCTGGTAGCCATGGATCATTCCATACAGAAATAGAATGCCCTGAACCAACTCTTTTAATAAGCCCTTTTTGTACCAGAGATCGAGCAGATATAATACTCTTCCATCCATAGGATGGAGAGTACGACCAAATAGGATCCATTAGCGTTCCGTTTCTGAAATATCGTCCTTTAAACACCTTTGAGAACAGAGATTCTGGATGATCTATAAGATGCCATAGTTGTTTGGCGAGGAGTGCTGTATTAAAATCCTCGATGACCCGAAAACCAAGTCCACCGTCTTTTTTGTTTTTGCATAACTTTTTCCAGGCTAGCCAATGCATACCCCGTGATGTGCCGTTGGTGCTCCACCAAAAATGTGCAACTGTGCTAGTGAGTTTCGTAGTGACCGTCTTTGGTAGTCTAAAGCACGACATCGTGTATGTCGGCATTGCAGTCGCTACTGAATTGATCAGTATTTCTTTTCCTCCTTTAGACAATAATCTGGATGTCCAGCCGTTTACCCATTTTTGTTGACGTTATACTAGGAAATTAAAAATCTTGGTTTTTGCGCCTCCAAGGCATTCTGGTATACCAAGATATGTCCCCATTCCCCCGACATTCATTATGCCCAATGTTTGATGTATTTTCGCCTTTATGCCCTCATCCACCGTATGTCCATATTGCACCGAAGATTTTTCAAAATTGATTTTTTGCCTTGACACCGCCTCGTATTGGCGTAAAATATTGAGCAGTGTTTGCGTTTCCTCTTTATTTGCCTTACAGAAAAATAAACTATCATCCGCAAAAAGCATGTGAGATACCGCCGGACTCCCTCGTGCAATTTTCATTCCGGTAATTAATTTTTCTCGTTCGGCTTTCCACAAATTTGCTATTAAGACCTCTGTACATAGAATAAAAATATAAGGGGACAATGGGTCGCCTTGTCTAAGCCCTCGTTTCGGTTTGATATTTCCCCGTGGTTGACCGTTAATAAGCACCTTGTATTGTACTGATTGTATGCACCACATCATCCATGTAATCCATTTTTCCGCAAAGCCCATTTTCCGTAATAGATGTTCTATAAAAGTCCATTCGACCCAGTCGTATGCTTTACTCATATCCGTTTTCACTGTCATATACTCCCTCTTGCAAGATTCATTCGTTCGGAGACCATGAAACATCTCTTGGGCAATGAGAATATTATCTGAAATAAGTCTCCCAGAAACGAATGCTGATTGAGTCTCCGAAATTAACCGGGGACGCAGTCGTCGTAGTCTTTGACACAAGACTTTCGATATAATCTTGTACCCCAGATTACATAAGCTAATAGGTCTCAATTCCTTCATGCGAGTGGGTCTATCTGTTTTAGGAATGAGACATATATTTGTCCTATTTAACCGTTGATCAAAAGTTCCCGATGATAAGAAGTCGTTTACCGTTTGGGTCACATCTTCCTTTATTAAATGCCATGATTTTCGGAAAAACATAGCGGTCATCCCATCCGGTCCTGGAGCCTTCTCGGGGTGCATCATGAAGAGTGCCATTCTAACCTCCTCCTCTGTTGCCTCTTTCGTTAAAAGTTCATTGTCATTCTCCGATACTTCCGTATTTATTTCTCCAAGCACCTCCTCAAAAGATGCTGGAGAAGTCGACGTGAAGAGATCCTCAAAATACTCCACCGCTACTTTTTCCACTTTACTTTCACCTGTCATCCATACCCCCTTTTTGTTATGAAGACCGACAAGTCTATTTATAGTCCTCTGCTGTTTTGTCGTTGCGTGATAAAATTTCGTATTGAGGTCCCCTCTTCTATTCCATAAATTCCTACTTTTCTGTTGCCATAATTGTTCCTCATCCTTGTAAGCCTCCTGGAGCTTCCTTGTTACGTCGTTTAATTCCTCTTGAGTACGAGAATCATCATTCTGTATTTTCTCGAGTAGCCCTTGTAACTCCGTAATTTTATCCTTCCCGTATGGTTCATTTTCTTGTCTCCACTTAGATATTTCATGCCTGCAATTGCCGATTTTGTCCACCAATGTTTGAGTCTCGTTACCCGGATCATATTGCCATCCTCGTGCAATCGATTTTATCAACCCGTCTTGTCTTATCCATCTCTTATCGAACCTGAATTGTCGTCTTCTTTTTGGGATTTTTGCCTCAATCGTTGCTATTATTGGTCTATGGTCAGATCCAATCAATCGGAGATACTCGACATAAGATTGCGGGAATCTATCATGCCAGTCCTCCGAGGCCATAGCTCTATCCAATCGACATCTTACTATCTTGCCACTCCGTCTACCTCGCCAGGACAAAGTGTTGCCCCGGGAAGGAAAATCTAAGAATCCGCAATTAGTGATCATCGTGTTAAAATCTATAAACGTCGAAGCCTGTCTAAGCGTGTCTCCTTGTTTCTCATGATTTCCGGTTATTTTATTAAAATCCCCGATTAAAAACCATGGTTCCGATCTGGTTATCTCGGTTCGTGTAATTTTTTCTCAAACTTGATTCCTATATTTTTTTAACTAGGTCTCCGTAAACAAAAGATAAATAATTTATCTGACCATCAATCATTGCCTCAATATCAATTATTCGATTACTTGAGAATAAAACGTTAACATAGTAAATATCGTTAAAAAATAATGTAAGTCCTCCGCTTGCTCCAACCGGTTCAACCGTGAACAATTTATTGTACCCAAAATGAAACTGAAATTGCTGTAAAAAATTAAAACACTGCTTGGTTTCAGAAAGAAATAAAAAGTCTGGCTTAAAATTCCTCCAAACCTCCCGAAGGTAGCTTATTGTGTAGGGATTTCCTAATCCCTAACAGTTCCAACTCATAATCCTCATTAATCAATGCTTGTACCTTTGTCCGGACCCTCTGATGGGTCTCCACCTTTCCCCTTCTCTGGTTTTGCCTTATCCTTGATACGGTGCTCCTTGGTTGTCTGCCTTTTGCGTGGAGTGAGGAGTGACTGAACCAATCTTTTCTTAGTACCACCTCCAACATTCATCGTGGGCCTGAGAAACTTCTTACGACCGCCGTCCTTCACATCCCCCTGAATGAGATCCTTTTTGTTTGCATTTGCTTCTCCATCCAATTTTGTAGCCACTGCTTCGCTGTTTTCTCCATCCTCTTTAAAAATGCCATCCGCAAGCTCTGCATTCCCCTCCTCAATGTTGGTTTCCACCAAAACCAGTTCCTCCAACTCCTCATTCACGTTCTCAGCCAAACCTTCCTGATTCTCATCCAAGACAATTGCAGAATCCTCCATACCTTCCAGATCCATATTTGTTGCAAGTGTGACCTGCACATTACCAGTCACTACATGATCATGGGCAATAACAGTGACTGCATCCTGGCCATTAATTTCCCCATCTTCAGAGACATTCAACCTCACCACAGCTATTGCATTCCCAAGGTCATCCATGCCATTTATTTCCTTGTCAAAAACAAGCTCTTTGCGCACCTTTTTGGCTGATTGATAGCTCGGGCTGGACCGTTCTGCACTTGGGTCAACAGCTGCTGTACTTGACTCCATCTGAGCTTCCTTTACCGCATCTTGCTCCTCTGTTGACCGATGAACCCCTCTCAAACGACCCCCAGCCCTCTGTCTCATTTCCCGTGGAGGTATATACCCAGAAAGGACTCGAAAAGAAGACCCTTCTCCACTCCGTTTGTCGTTTCCGCGATTGTCATTTTGTTTGGGTTTCTTTTCCTCTCTCCGGTCTCCCCTTTCTTCCACCATTTTGCCTTTGCCTTTATTCTGTTCCCCGTGTTTGTTACCATGCTGAGCTCTCTCGCTCCCCCTTTCACCACCTTGATTAACCGCACCTTTGTAGCTTAACATCTCGGGCTCAGGCCGCGCTTCCATTCTTGCATTGTCATCGCAGTGTCCTCTCTGAGCAGTAACTGTGGGACATTTGTTCTGGTCATGACATAGACTTGAACAGATCCGGCAAAACCTGAACAACCTTTCATAGCGCAGAACCACCAGCGTTTCCTCTCCACTATGAAACTCCACACTTGTTTCAAAAACCAGAGGTTTAAATCCATCTAGGCACACTTGCACTCTCCCCTCGTTAATATCCACTGCTCTAGCATCACCGAGTGCCTCCCCAATGCTTCGAAATGTTGGTTCTGCCCAAAAGTGCAGTGGAATTCCCATCATTCGAAACCAAAACGTGATCGCGGATGGGTAGTTGGGGTCTACCACTGGTTGCCAGCGAACCAACGAGATCATCCAATAATCGAAGTGAAATGGCTATGTCTTCAAAACCTCCACAATGTCATCCTCTTCATCAAAATCGAACTGGAACCTTCCCATTCCTAAGTCCGCGCCAGCGTCTCTCTCTTCCACCTTCCATATGCGTGGTAATATGTAGAGAAGAGACTTCACCTCCTGTGCCGATGGATTCATACATCTACCTATCAAGGTACGAGAGTATCCCTTGATCAGTGCCGTGTTATCGAACCGTGGAACCGTGATCTTCAACCGTGGCACAAGGGTCTCCTTAGCTTTGTTTTATCCACCCGATAGTAAAACTCCCGATTGAGACATATTTTCAAGCAAATCCGATATCCCCGAAAGTTGTGAGTAAGCAAGAAAGAAAATAACTTGTGTGTGATTTTCTGTGCTTGTGCTTTTGGGTTCCTTTATACTTTATACTGCCAAACAATCTCGATCGACAAAACCGTATCCCCGAGATGTAAAGGATATGCGAATCCGTAACCAAATCTCCATGAATATCCGCAATTTAACAGGAAAATTTAAGTGAATGAATGAATGTTTGAAAAAAAAAACGCTTTAACAGTTAAACTTAAAAATATATCAATTATATCTAATAAATGATCAGCACAAAGCATGCTCAATGCTTTCGTTAAAGTTTTTTTTTTTTTTTTGAAAACAGGTTTACTTTCGTTAAAGTTTGTAACGCTTTCTCAGACGAAACCTGTATATTTTATTCGGAGAACTCGAGTCTTCGGTCAAAAAAAGGAATGATTGCTTTCAAATTTTATCACTTTAATATCACACATTACACGGGACCAGCTTTTGTCATTTGTATTCCTATATTCCAAACTAGATCCTCACATTTCAAAGCTTCTCTTAAAGTTTCCCCAAAGTTATAGAATATTCTCAACTGGAACCTCCTTCCGATATGCTTTTTAGAGAAGGCTGCCATGATTTTGAGATTCCTAATGGCCTCTCTTTCTCTTGTTTCTTCATCTGCACCCATAAGACGTTTTTCATCTCTGTTAAAAATCAGTTCTCACTACTTAGTCATTAACCATAATTAAAAATATTAATCTTAATAACCACATATTACCTGATCTTCATTGTCAAGCTTAGTAGACCTTATTGCTTTCACCATCTCTAGCTTACTTCTTTCCGACACCTTGCCTTCTCTCTTAGAACATTTCTTAGACATTAAACCTTTCATAACCTCTGAATTCACCCCAAAAAGTTTCAAAATTTGTAGATTAGACCCCATCCAAAAACCAAAGTGAGAAATGTACCGTATAAGAGAGTATATAATTGGACACTCACACAGATTCCAAAGTCACTTAAAATTATATTTTTATTGTTATACTAAAAAAAAACTAAACATAAATATAAGTTTTACATAAAAATTGTAGATGGCTTATACAAAGAGGTTATGCGAGAGAGACTGTATATTGTAAAATCGAAAACTCACTCAAAAGAAAGTAACATATTTATTACCAAAAGACTTAAGCCTAGTTTGTTTGTTTTTTGGTCAAAAGACTTAAGCATAGTTCTTTTTCAATTAGGAGATAGAGTTGAGTATGAAATCGAATACAACAACATAGAGTTTGGAGTATACCTTTGGTGGTAATGAGTCTATAGACGTGGCCAAGAACAAGCGTCTCCGTGGGACGAAGGAGCTTGATCCTCGTGAGCCTAAGAGAGCCTCCGTTACCTGAAGAGGCGGTGGAGAGAGCGGTGGTGGAGATGAGAAGAGAAACACAATGGCCAGAATTCATCTTCATCACATAACTAGCAGAAACCGGACAACATAGCTTTTCTTCTTTACCATTTGGGTGTTGTATCACGATTCTTGCTGTGTCCACTGCTTGACAGTTTCCCATTTTTTTTTAATTTGTAGAGACTAGAGAAAGAAACATAGAGTTTTTATAGTTTGAAGTAAGAATTTAGTGGAGATTTTGAAAGGTTGATAAAAGAAGATGTAACTGAAGCAAAGACACGAGAAGAGTGTGACAGTAACAGTCTTTATATCGTTAGAGTCGACCACGAGAGAGAATGAGTGCGGTCATTGGCGGTGGACTCAAAATAATTACTGTCACGGCAGGCCAAATGAGTATTCCGGTTTACGACGACCAACTCCCAATAAATTTTGAGTAATATCACTAAAGACCATAGTTTAGTTTTTTTTCTTATTATAAAATTAATAGATGCGATTTTTATATCTTATTATATAGTTTATTTATTGCACATATTTATTCAAAATAGCATTTTGTTCGTGATTTTAAAAGATATCATATTATTTGATATGATTATATGCAGGACTGATTATATGTCATTTTCAAAAATCACAACCCACTAAAACAAACTATGTATAATATTACCCTCTGTAATTTTCCCCCGCTAATTATCAACCTCATTTGCCAAAATCACCCATAGTTTTTGTTTAGGACCCTATCTATCCGTAGTTTGTAGCAGTAAAATTGTTTTTAATCTTTATTATATATAACAAAGAGTACCTCTTGGCACGTCAAACAGATGTAGGACCCAACCGTTCTCCTCTATTGGCACAGTTTGGGACACATAATCAGTAATTGTCTAATGTATATTACCAACACAATTTTATATATTAGGTGTAGGGCCGGTCTTTAATGAATTTTCATGGTGTGTTCAAAATTTTAAACTAAAATTGTGTCTCCGTGGGTTCGGGCCACGGTAATGAGTTTTGGGGTCGCAGTGGATCGCTATAGATGGGCGTGGCACGTTGTCTGTTCTTCATCCTGCACTTGTTTCTTTCACGAGTCTCTCTCCAAGATACGTCTTCAATAATTTATGTGTAACTTTTGATGGAACTTTTGAATTAATTTTAGATTATTTTATACGAAACTTAACTCATTCATTTATCTTGTCACCGAAGTTTATGAAAAAACATATTTGCGGCTAGATCTATATGTTCGAGTGATAAGATTATGTAGAATTTTTTAACGAGGTTCAGTTTTCTTACATTCTGGGACTTACTTCAGAATATATGTACTAGAACAAGATTGCAATTACAATTGCGTATGACATCTAATACTACAATAACATTCTTTTCTAGATGGACGAATTATGAAAACAGTATCAAACCACGCATGGTTTGACTAGGCCCGGCGTTAGACGTGTGCAAGGAGTGCATAATCACAGGGTCCTACTTAAAAAAAAAAAATCTGTTACAATTTAGGGCCCTGAATTTTCAAAACTCAGCAGAAAAAATTTATTTTGTCTAGAATAACTACTCATCAATTTCAGATCGGGGTTTTCGTGGCATCTTCGTGGTGATTATTTTGCTAATTCGGTGGAAGCGTCGGCAGAGGCACGGTGTTGGCATCC
The DNA here is from genome assembly GCA_020283515.1 of Alliaria petiolata. Taxonomy (NCBI): domain Eukaryota; kingdom Viridiplantae; phylum Streptophyta; class Magnoliopsida; order Brassicales; family Brassicaceae; genus Alliaria; species Alliaria petiolata. The sequence continues at coordinate 477,638,744 of JAHZTW010000001.1, read as the reverse complement.
GCCGGAGATGAAAGACGAAGATTGCAGCGATTTATCTTTAATCCCTTTACACGTGGTCATTAGGTTTTTCTGTTTCTTACACGTGTATACCACGTGATTTGGGATTGTTAAAGACATTTAGGTTAACTGGGCTTACTTTCCTTCTCTATATTGGGCCTAAATGTTCATTTTTGTGTGCAATTTTTTTTTTTTGCATTGGGCCCGAAATTTCTTTGACTCTGGCTTGACTACCACCCGGCAGCATCGGTACAGCACCGCTTTCTCAACGGCTGCATAATCAATAGACTAAAAACCACCAATAGATCTACAAATCTAATATGATGGGACGACGCCACACACACTCGTGTGCATCTCTCGACAATACCCTAGGCGTGTGCGTTTTCACAACACCACCTCTTGGTATTTATAACCAAACCTCAAACTTATCTTTTCCTTTTCTTTAAAAGACAAGCTTTCCATTTACCTTTATATTCTTTTTTTCTTTGTTTTCCGTTTTGCTAAAAAAACATCTTTAATGTTATTTCCTTTTCATCTTGTACCGTAACTGATTTTCCTTCTCCTTTTTAGTACAGCTTTCGCCTAATCTCTTTGTCAGAAAATGTTGCATCTTCAATCTCCCCCTTTTTAACTCATTTTGAGTCTTCCAAGCCATCTGCATAAAATCTTCAATATCCGCATCAAATCCGCATCAACCCAAGTACTATCAAACATCAACATAATATGCTTCCCCAAAGCTAAAAAAACTCCCTTTAATGCCACTTCTCCCCCTGCTAGGATGCATAAATGAGATAAAAACTTTTCTTTGGGATAAAAACTTTTCTCCCCCTGCTTGGATGCTAAAACCTCTTCGATCAATTTTGATATTCTGAGCGAGTCCCATTTAAAAACAACAACGTCATGTCCCCAATGACTAAAGCCCATATTGTTTTTAACTCACGAAGCCCAAAAGCAAAAATGACTGAAGCCCATAAAGTTTTTAACTCAGCAAGTCCACGTGTCTCTTCTTCCTCAATTACTTCTTCTCATAGTGTCTTCTTTATATTTTTGGATCAAACAAAGCTGTTTTTTTTTTAAAAAAAATGGCCAAGATAAGATCAACTTCTTCTTCTTTCTAAGCTGAAATATTTCTTTCGAGACCCTTTTTAAACAAAATTCAGCGACTGATTTGTCTTCGCTCAAAATTTCGAGACCCCCTTCGCCTGATTTCCGAGATCCCCTTTCTTCCTTATAAGCTGGCTTCAATCAAAGTTTTTGCTCAGAATTTGGATTTGATTTCGTAAGATGAAGCTTGATGACAAGATTCGTTGCCCGAAACAGAGTGCTTGCTACCGCTTCTTCTTGGTTCCAAAAAAAAAAAAATCAGAATCTTGAAAGGTAATTTCTTCAATCTCCGTTCCTCTAGTTTCCACCATTGATGCTCCAAACTTGGCTAAGATCACATACTCTCTTCTGATTTTGAGTTTTGTTGTTCGTATGATTTGAGTTTTAAAAAATCTTCACTGAGGTTTCACTAATGGGAGCTTCGCCGGTGAAACACCAAGGCAATTAATAAGCTTTGGCGACCTTCATCCGTAGCTTCTTCTTCATGCACGACATCAAGATAAATAACTTCCACAGTTGCAGCTTCTTCTTTATACACGACATCTCGTAAGGTAAGTCTCTCCATTTTCAAACCTTCTAAGACATGTGAAATCCAAACTCGATTTCATGAACTTTTCTTCTCCATTGTTGCAGCTTTTCCGATGAACCAATGGTGCGCTTCCACTGTCCCGATGTCATTACCTGCATCGTAAACTCCTTACTGAGATTCCAGCTGCCTCCAGGTAACTCACTTAGCCCATTGATTAATCTGATTTTACTTTATCGATATAAGAACACCTTTTAAAACTGACTCGTTTCTTGTTGTTCTTCCTCCGTGAGTTTCATGTTGTTAATTGAGCTACCTGTTTCTTATTGAAGCAGGCCTGAAACTTTTTCTCCCAATATCTTTGAAACTTTACCCAAGTCTTCAACCTAAAATTCTCTTTTCGGATTTTCTTCTTCTGTAACATTAGTCCAAATTCTTCAGAGCTCCCCTTAGACTCGATTTCTTCAAAATTTTCAGATTCTTCCGATGAGAAAGAATCTCCTCCTTGAGCTTGAGTCTCTCAGCTCTGTGATGCCTTCTTCCATGCCTCTGAATCTTTCTCTTTTAGTAGGAAGAAACACAATAGCAAATTTCTTTTCTCTTGTCAATTTTCGTTGCTATTGTAATTTGAGTTGACCAGAAGAAGAACAGATCAGAAGAAGCCCACTGCATAATTTACACAGCTCTCCGTCTTTTGGACAACACACAAAGCAAAACTGACTACAGCTACCAATCCTCAAAGTCTTCGTTAGTAAAAACTACGATATAACTCTGTCACGATCAACTCTGAAAACACGATTTCAAGAAGCTTCTTTCTTGATGATATCCTCGATCAGAAAACCCAAGAGATTCGAACCACTCTGCACATCTAAGACCATAAAATTTTCTGTTCGGCGTGCCTTCTATCACCATCGAACCTTTGAAACCTCCATAACTTGCGATTGGTTGAGAACCCCAAATCTCCAAAGTCATTCTCCGTGTCTTTAACTACCTTGATTTATTCCCCACTTTAACACCATAAACCTCTTCTTTCTCATCCGCTTCAAAAATTATTAGCTAGCCACAAATCCAGAATCATACCCGAAATAGAAACATATATCTATCGAGTCCCGTTCTGATACCAATTGAAAAACATATTTCCGGCTAGATCTATACGTTCGAATGATAAGATTATCTGCATGCGTAAAGTAAAGAACACATAGAGTTTTTTAATGAGGTTCAGTTTCCCTACATCCCCGGGACCTAGTCCATAACATATCCACTAGAACAAGATTGCAATTACAATTGCGTATGGTATCCAACACTACAATGCCTACCATTCATTTTTAGATGGACGAACTATGAAAACAATATCAAACCACGCATGGCTTGACTACCATCCGGCAGCACCGGTGCATCACCGTCTTCTCAATGGCTGCAGAATCCATAGACTAAAAACCACCAATAGATCTACAAATCTAATATGATGGGACGACGCCACACACACTAGTGTGCATCTCTCGACAATACCCTAGGCGCGTGCGTTTTCACAACACCACCTCTTGGTATTTTTAACTAAACCTCAAATTTGTCTTTTCCTTTTCTTTAAAGGACAAGTTTTTTATTTACCTTCATATTTTTTTTTTCTTTATTTTTCCCTTTTGCTAAAAAAACATCTTCAATGTTATTTCCTTTTTATCTTGTACCGTAACTGATTTTCCTCTCCTTTTTGGTGCAGCTTTCGCCTAATTTCTTTGTCAGGAAATGTTGCATATTCAGTTTAGCGTGATCTATCAGTTGGAATTATTTTAAAGAATGAGAGACCTCTAGTGCTTCAAATTAATATGTTTAAACATGTAAATAATTTACTTGAAATTAAAATTATAGTCAACATTATTTGTTTGTCAACTTAACAACTCTTTAAAAAAAAATAAACTTAGTCAAAATTGAATAATTTACCAGTAGTATTTTATGGTAAAAATTAAATACATACCTAACAAACCAGTCAAATTTGTCAAAACATTTATGACTAATAACTTTATAGTAAAATGTTGAATACAAACATTTCAATAATATGATAGAGAATTGCATTAAAGAACTATGAGTTTATATATATCTTATATTAGTTTCTTAAATAATCTACAAAATTGGCACTGCATCTTTCTAATTAACTAAATCAAATCGAGATCCAAGTACGTATTTATTAGAGTTTTCTTGATCAACTTTCAAGGTCATATTTTTATAATGAACTCAATAACTAGTTAATAAATTATGACTTATAAATTTGATCAATCTTTGTTTTCAGCATTCACATATCATTATTAATGAATTATTATAATATATATATATATATATATATATATATATATATATGTTTGCAATACTTTTCAATATTAAACGTATAAGATAAAATTGTATTTTTTTAATATATAGTGGTTTTTCTATTGTTTTGAATAGTGAGATACTGTTTTCTTCCAATAAATAATATTGTTCTCAATAGTGAGATACCATTTTTTTTCAAATAGTTCATAACTTTGTCAAATGCATCAATTAATAAGTTTCTTATCTAACTCATTGAGTTTTGTTTACGTAGAGCAATTTTGAACCTCTTTGACGTTTCACGGTAAAAGAAATTTTATTTATTTATTTATTATTCTTTTACAACAAGATGGGACTTTAAAATTTCTTAAAAATGTTACAAATAAATCAAAAATCAAGTGATGATATATACTCATATTATTATTTTTTTGTTTGAAATCTACAGAAAAAAGATTTCAAAAGAAATTAACCAAAATATATTGATACTAAGAAAAGATCAAGCTCCCAGAATTGGAGCAAACTTAAGCCAATATCTGAGTTAATTTTTTTTTTTCTAATTCAGAAGGAAAAAAAAAATCTTCCAAAACCATCATCAAGCCGAATGATTATTCGTGTATGCCTCTCCGCTCATCTGCAAAAAAGAGGGATATATATTTGGATTACTTAGTGAGTGCATGTCTTATGGGACCTACAATATATATCTCGTATATGCATAACATTTCCAGACAAAAGTCCTAAACTAATACACACTGGCAATCACGTCCGAAGAAACGTCATTCGTTATTTATTTAGAGATGTTATTTAAATTCGGATTTGATGTTTAAGTTAAAATGGTCTTTGTAAACCATTTTGGATATGATCCTTGGGAGTAAAATGGTATTGGACTAGCAAGTGGTTTCCTGTGGTGAAAGTTTGTGCATTTGGACATGTCGTCTTGGTTACGAAAGAGGCGGGTGTCACACACAACACCAAGTTTCTTCCAAGTGTTTTCGTTTGTACCATAAACATGAATTCGTTCGAAGATATTTCCAACGTGTAGATGTTATCGTGGACCACCGCAATAAGGGACGACGATTGAAAAAACAAGAACGTCATGTCTCTGAGTATGTTCGATATCAAATTCCAAGAATTTGTCACCTCAAAGTAACTTTCTCCACAAGTTAAGTACTCTATATTCTCATCTCGGCCAACGAGAACATAGGACTTGCCGCGCAAGAAACATCCTGAGCTTTGATATACTCATAAATTAGCATGTTTTTGCATCCATTTTATATAGCTTTTGCTTTCATTTAGTTATTTTTAGTCCAAATTGCAATCATATTAGAATTTAGCAAGTTTTATCTTAGGTTGTTGCATATTGTGCATATTGAGTCTTAATTAGGTACATTGGAGGCTTGATGAACCTCTGTGGAGAGTTGGGTGACAAGGAGAAAAAAGAGAAGGAAGCCAAACATGAAGCAGACAAGTTTTAGAAGTATATCGACATTGGTGTCGACCTTGTGATGCTGTACCTGGTCGTTTAAATCAAATCTCTATTTTGGTACAACGTGGACCAAATACAGCAACCTCACCTTTAGCCATGCAGAAAAAGGTCGATATAGCTCGGCAGAGAAGACGGAGTGCGCGTATCGGACCATTGTGTCGAGCTACTAAGCTCGACACAAAGGCCATCCGGAGTTTTGGAAGATGTATATCAGGCTTTTGTGTCGGACTGCCAAGGTCGATACACACCTCAACCGAAGATCGAAGATGGCGTATCAAGCATATGTGTCGAGCTACCAAGCATATATGGATTAGAAGATCTAATCCTAGACATCAAGATTAACCCTTAAAACATCCTAGATCTAACCCATCCTTAGACCCTAATGAAACTACTCGCTAATCATGATTAACCCCTTAAATCCTATGAAAAAATAGAGATAAACATGATTAGAGAGATAGAAGATGAAAAATTAAAAGACATAAGTACTAATTTGCATAAACTTTAAAGAAATGTCTTACAAAATCACTTAGAAACCAAAAAGAAAGGTTTTTCTAAGCAAGAACAAAAGATTAAAAGATACTTAGGAAAAATTAGTTCATTTCCTATTTATAGTGAACAGTGGACGAACCGGGTAAACCCGGAACAAACCGGGTATTGACCCGGTTTTAGGCAAAAATAAGGCAGCGTATCGAGCTTGCTAGGTCGACACTACAATGACATGAGTAGGAGTTTGAGTAATTGTTAAGTACACCGAAAAAACTAGCTTATTAATTTGGCATCGTTGCCATTTGGATGTTGGTTTATGATTTTACTTTTTCTTGAGACTAAATTTTATATTTCACTTATTACTTACTAATCTATATTGCTTTGTTTGCTCTTTGTCTCTAGGTGTATGAACTTGAGGTTTAGTGGACACAACAATCTAGTTGAGCCTCTAGACAACATCCACCGAGTTACAAGAGGAGCTTTTGTGAGAAGAGAACGAGAACGCTTAGTACATCTCAAGCGTTTAGGAATGGATATTCCACAAGGACAAGGTGGTAATGGAATACCACAAGGAAACCAAGGGAATGGAGACCAAATCCCTAGAGTGCCTCAACATCCTCCACGCCAACCTAGGCATATTGGGGGCTGGAGATGCTCCTAATACTCATGCTAATCGTCAAGGAATCATACCCCCTTCGGTTGACAACAACAACTTTGAAATCAAGAGCGGGTTGATCAACATGGTGCAACACAACAAGTTCCATGGGTTAGCTTTGGAGAATCCCCTAGACCACTTAGATGAGTTTGATATGATATGTGACATGACCAAGATCAATGGCATATCCGAGGATGGTTTTAAGTTGAGGTTGTTTCCCTTCTCTCTTGGAGACAAGGCACATCTATGAGAGAAGTCACTTCCAAGGGGTTCCATCACATCATGGGATCAATGCAAGAAGGATTTCCTTGCAAAATTCTTCTCCAACACTAGGACCGCACGGTTGAGGAATGAGATATCTAGCTTCACCCAAAAGAACAATGAGAGCTTTTGTGAAGCATGAGAAAGGTTCAAGGGTTACACTACCCAATGCCCTCATCATGGCTTCTCCGAAGAAACTCTCTTGAGTACCCTCTACCGTGGGGTTCTCCCCAAGTTTAGGATGTTCCTAGACACAGCTAGAAATGAAAACTTCTTCGGTAAAGAGGTGGAAGAAGGACTAGAGCTTGTGGAGAACCTAGCCCAAAGTGATGGGAATTATGGAGAAAACTATGATAGATCTTTAAGAAGTGATGGTAATTATGAAGACCAAAGGAGAAAGGAGATGAAGTCCCTTAATGAGAAAATGGATAAGTTGCTTCAAGCCTCACAAAAGCATGTTCACTTTGTGAGTGATTGTGATGAGGGTCAAGACTTGCATGAGGATTGCAAAGAAGAGGTCAACTATGTGGGTGGTCAAGGTTATCAACAAGGCTTCAACAACAACTATAGGAACAACAATCTATCATATAGGAGTATCAATGTAGAGAACCCTCAAGATCAAGTCTACCCTCAACAAGGACAAGGAAGTCAACAAAAGCCCTTTGTTCCTTACAATCAACAACAAGGATATATTCCCAAGAACAACTACCAAGGGAACAATCATGGTAACCAAGGGAACTTTCAGTCTAAGCAAGGTCCTTCACCGGGTTTTGCACAAGATTTGGATGTGAGGAATGTTTTGCAACAAATCCTCCAAGGTCAAGCAAGTAGTGCCATGGATGTGAGTAAGAAGATGGCCGAAATACACAACAAGGTGGATTGTTCTTACAATGATCTCAACTCCATGTTTGACACTTTGAGTTAGAGAACAACAAGGGCATTGCTTCCTCATCTACACGAGCACAAGCTTCTTTGCCCGGTAAACCCGAACCCAACCCCAAGGAATATTGCAATGCTATCTACTCTATTGATGAGGAAGAGTGAGCGTGTAGTAGCTGAATTTGAGCAACTATTTGAGTGTCCTAATGAAGTTATATTCAATGTGGACATTGAAGTTCAAGTTGGGGAGGCGGTCATTGAAAATGACCATTTGGTTGTTGATAAACCAATGGGTAAAAAAGAGCTTGATGAGGATGTGATCTTTACACAAACAAGTATTTTTGAAAAAGAAAACTGAAGTTGAGGCTTATGATCTCCTTGTCTACAAGCCACCACTCCCCTTTCTCGAGTTGGTTTTGACAAAGGCACAAAAGAAGGTACTCTCAAGCTTTAGAGGGAGTATGGAAAAAATTGGTGCATCATTGCCCAAGGTGGAGAGTTTGTCTCAAGTCAAGAGTCAGATAAGGTTCATCAAGGAGATGCTTGCCAATATAGAAAAGGTTGAAGAGCTGATAGAGGGTCTAGATTCAACAAGCATGGCGAGGAATGAGTCCAAGGTTATCCCAAAGCTTGGTAATTCGGGAAAATTTTTGATTTCTTGTTCTCTTGGGGACTTGAAGATTGAAGAAGCCTTGTGTGATTCCGGTTCAAGTGTCAATGTGATGTCCCTTGAGATATCAAGAATCTCGGGATCACTACTATGAAGAAATATTCATCACACATCATCTTTGTTGATGCTTCCTCAAGGCAACCTCTAGGCCTTGTAGAAGATTATCCATTGAAAGTTGGGGAGTGTCTTGTCCCAACTGATTTCATTGGGATGGATATGGTTCAAGCATCAAAACTACCTCTTCTTCTTGGGACACCCTTCCTCAACACAGCTGGTGCAAGCCTTGACTTCATCAACAAAAGAGTAATTCTCAAGAATGTGAATGCTAAGGTCTTCTATCCTATGAAACCTTTTGTTTTGAGCCTTTGTGTGACAATCACATGTGACACTAAGGAAGCTGAAGAAGAACCACCTAAGGAGCAGCTGATGGGTCTCACTAGTGTGATGATGCGTGAGGATGAAACCCATGATCACAATGAGTACGATGGGCCAATCTTTGATGGTGAGAGTCTTCTAGTGATGTTTGATGGCCTCAAGGTTGTTGAACATGAAGCTGAGCCGCCAAAGAGGTCTAGGAAGAAGAAGAAGGTCCTGCAAGCTGGAGCAAGCACCATGTACATCAAGAAAGGAGATGGGAAGCAAATTCCACTCCTTGTTCACCCCATGCATAAGGGTTTGAAAAATCAAGCTTAGTGACTTTATACAAGCGCACTTGAGAGGTACTTCCATGTCTATCTTTGTATATATTTGCACTTTTTAATTCAATAATGTCTTTTTCTAGTGTTTGTGGATGACAGGTTTCGATCAAGAAAATTGAGCCAAGAGCAAAAGCTTGCCAAGGAAATTTTGGCGCTGTATCGAGCTGTGTATCGACCTAGCAAGATCGATACAGCACTTACAGAGAATTCGGAGGAGCCATATCGGGCTTTTGTATCGACCAACCAAGGTCGATACAAACGGGCCAAGGAATTTCGACCTCCGTATCGGGCTATGTATCGACCTACGTAGCTCGATATGCTCCTTTTTCAGGTAAGTCAACGGGGGTTGACCGGTTTAATTCATTCAAATTAAACCGGTTTTCCCTCTTCTTCTTCCCCAAAACACGATTTTGGCCTCACTCCCTCACACACGCGCGATTTTGCGGCTCTCTCTCTCAATTTTCAAGCAATTTTCGTGATTTCAAGTGCTCCTATCTAGATTTCTTGTGCTTTCATTAATTCTAAGTCAAGCTCATTCATCCTCTCCCTCGCTCACAAGGTAAACAATGCAAAAACCAAGTTTTTCATCTTTTGCTCTAATGGTGGAAAATTTGCGGATTTTTGCACTAGGATGTTTGAATTGATTGTTTGTGCCTTGGGCATTGCTTGAATATGGATAGGGAGGAGATTTCGAATGCTATACTAGGATTTCTATGGTTAATTTTCGAAAATTTGACACTTAGGGTTCATGGTACGAAAATTCAAATTGTACTCTTGAACTTTGTTAGATTTTAGGGCTTTCACTTGCATTAGTTTGCATTGAACATGCTTATGGATTGCCGATAGATAGCACTCGAATTTGGACAATTTGGAAATTTCATTGGAAATTTCAAAATTTTGTATCTGTCAAAATTTTGCTAAGTGTGGAATTGGGAGGAAATTTTGAAAATTTGGCTTTGATCTTGTTTGTTGCTTGCCAATTTCCACTATTAGCTGTTCAAACATGAGTGGCTTAGTCTCTCTGCAAGTTTTGTCTCTTGTAGAAACAATGGGAAAGACTAGAGGAGATGCAACAAACCAAGGAGGAAGCTCACAAACAAGGTCATTAAAGCGCCAAGGAAAGAGGCAAGTGGTTGAGGACCGAGATGTTGAAAGTGAGGAGGAATAGTTAGTGCTTGGAGCAGATACGAGGGCTACCACGAGAGCTTCAAAGGGGAAAGCAAAGGCCACACAAGAGAGGCCTAAAAAAAGCTCACACCCGAGGAACTCCTCAAGGCATTCGTGGGTATGCGTTTCAAGGCGACGAAGCACCCGCACGAGCAGACGTTGCGAGCCTTGGGTATCTTTGAGGACTTCCAAACCCTATTCAAGAACATGGGTTTGGCAAAGTTCATCACCTTGGCACGTCCCGCTTACAAGCAAGCAACGTGCGAGTTCCTCTCATCACTCACCGCTCACTTCTACTATGACGGTGAGGATTCACCACCGCTACATGGTCATGGCTACATCAAATTCAAGATCCATAGGACCATCTACACAATGACTTTCCGGCAGCTAAATGAGATCTTTGGGTTCCGAGAAGGGGAAAAGAGGACGAAGATGCTCACCGTTGATGAGTGCGAGTTGAAAGGCTTGTGGGAAACAGTCGCGGTTGGGAATTTTAAACTGGGAGGAAACATTGGTACCATGATAAGGCATCCGGTGTTGAGGTATGCACACAAGGCCTTTGGTCACATCTTCTATGCAAGGAAGGAAGCCGGGAAGGTCGCCGAGGAAGAGCTCGAGTTGCTAGATGTGGGTCTTGCAAGGTTCATTGGGTTTCACACAAGATGAGGCACAAGAGTCCGATGGGATAGGACGAGAACCGGTATGGTTAGCCTATTGGTTAGGCAGCTGCTCTCCTACCAAATTTGGATTGTCACAATGAAGGACAAGGACCCCGAGATAAGCGTTGGCGGGATCATCACCCTGATTCTCGAAGCTTGTGGGCGTCGGCTAGGAACGGATGGTCTTGAGCTCGAGTGGATGAACATCTTCTATCTTGGGAGGACCATGTTTCTTTCGGGAAGATTGGGCAACCGGTTCGCCTACAAGTTCGCGGTATACACAAAGGCCGAAGCTAAGATTTGTCTCCCGAACTTGCAAGCCACCTCACTCCAAGACATCTCCCACATCGACTTTGTGCCCCCGTATGAGTGCCTCTACAATCCCGCTGTCTCTCCTCCTCTCCACTCCATTGCCAAGAGAGGGACGTTTGACTTTGACCCGAGCCAAGTTCTCGAAGAAGAAGAAGGTGAAGAAGAGGAAGAAGCTCCGAGCCCGGTTTATGTTAGCGAGAGCTACTGCTTCCCCTCTTGCATAGACCCAATGCCAAGTCCGGCATTGAGATAAGCCCATGCACACATTGGTATCCTCAAGAGGTGGAACAAGCATCAAGACCGGGCTATAAAGAAGCTCGGTGAGATAGTGAAGGGTTTGAAGAAAACGGTCAAGGGGCTAAAGGCCATCATCAAGGGAAAATCCTCAACAAGGGGTAGAGAAGAGGGCACAAGCAATGTGGTAGAGGATGAAGATGAAGGGGAGAGTGAAACGAACCTTGATAGGCGCCATTCATTCGAAATGCGCCCAAGCAAACCGGTCCAAGAAGACCCACATCGCTCCTCCTCCTACAAAGCACGGCCAAGGAAGAGAAAGCCGAGCCGATCTCCCTCCTCAAGCAACCAACCGATCTCCTTAGGGTCATCCTCCTCTTCACAATTTTGAGGTACCTCCACCTCCCTTGTAAATATTTCTTCTAGTTTTTCATTTTGTGTTTTATGTCATATTGATTGCGGTTTCCTCTAGAATTTTATTACACAAGGGACTAGGTAATTTAAGTTTGGGGGAGAGGTTGAGAGATTTGACATTGTGTTTTGTGAGTCTTATTTTTCTTTTATGCATCTTGAGTCTCATGCATTCACTTAAAGCATAGAAAAAACAAAAAAATTGAAAAATTTGAAAAATTTCGATAAAAAAGTCATTTAGATGTTGCATTTGCATTTTAGGATTGAGTCTAGTTGCATTACATGTAGGAATTGCATTCATATGCATTGGGAGCAATGATGAGCCAATCCTTGTAGAATGTCAACTCATGTAATCAATTCAATGCCCTAGTTAGTAGTTCTTTGTTGCATTTGAACAAATATTGAAAGTAAGGAAGAACCATGCTTGGACCACTTCATTTGCCACTAGATTTTGGTCGAAATAGGGTCTTGATATTGATAGCCAACTCTACTCACTTGAACCAAAATTTGACATCTAATTATCATGTCTTGCATTGAAAGTGAATTCATGGATTGAACACATATTTGAGCATTCTTATTCACTTTACCACTCTCTTTCTAGCTCAAGTAGTACCCCTACCTTACCTTACCTCCTTTGAAGCCAAATGTTCTAGTGATAATGCTTGTGAGGCCTTATTTTGATTAAACTTAGCATAAAGTGTTAGGTTTGAGACGACAAGTTTAGGTTCTCATGTAGATTCTAACTCTCACATATCGAGGCTAGCTTTAGGCTTTGGAATTGGGGTATGGGTCGCGGTATTACTTGGTGTTGTGGAATGGATTGTATGCTTCCATTTTAGCATGATGAGTTGTGGAAAGGGAGTAGAAGGAAAGGGAATGAAAGAAGGTTTGGAAGGAAAATAAGAGAAGCATAGTTTGAAATGATGAATCTTATGTTTGAAAAGAAAAAGTATAGCTCTAAGTGTAAAAAGAAATTGGGTAGCCTTAATAAGAGAAAAGAAAATTCAAAAGAGGCTAAAAGGCCAAAGAAGGAGAAAAGGGCTACCTAGGAATAAAAAAGAGAGCTAAATTATTAAAAGATCACACCATTCGCTATGAGTTAAAGGTTGAAGAAGTTTCCCCTTAAATGCTATAAGAAGAAGAACTGGTTTATGAGATTCATGGGTTTAGCAAGGCACACAGAGCCTTGAGAGAAAATGGTAGTTTTAGAGGGTTGAGTGAGCTTTAAAAGGAATGAACGAGAGGGGTTTAGGACTATTGATAGCATTATGGGTAGATGAGAGTCTAGTCTTGTATGCATCACTTGTCTTTTACCTTTAGCATTATGCATACAGTTTAATCCTTTTGAGTGAAACCCTTATGCGAATTGGAAGCCACATGAATTGAGATCATTTTTATCTCAAACCCTGCTCCCTTAGCCAAATGAATTCACTTGCATTGCATTGTCATGATCCACGGTTTGTAACTTAATGAACGTTAAAGAGTTGGCTTGATAGGGAGACATATTTAGATTGAAATCTTAGTGCATTTGATGATTGAGATGGGCATGGCTAACTCTTTTGTAGTAGGATGAATTCAAATGCACTTTATAATTAAGAACTAGGACATTGAGTTGATTGTATTTGTTGGCATTTTTGCATGATGAGCTCCCACCTTTAAACCTCTCTCTCGGATTTGTCATGTTTGTTTGCTTGAGGACAAGCAAAAGACAAGTTTGGGGGAGTTGATATACTCATAAATTAGCATGTTTTGGCATCCATTTTAGTTAGCTTTTGCATTCATTTATGCATTCATTTAGTTACTTTTAGTCCAAATTGCATCCATATTAGATTTTAGCAAGTTTTAGCTTAAGTTGTTGCATATTGTGCACATTGAGTCTTAATTAGGTACCTTGGAGTTGGGTGACAAGGAGGAAAAAGAGAAGGGAGCCAAACATGAAGCATACAAGTTTTAAAAGTATATCGACCTTGGTGTCGACCTACCAAGGTCGATATAGCTCGGCAGAGAAGACGGAGTGCGCGTATCGGACCATTGTGTCGAGCTACTAAGCTCGACACGAAGGCCACCCAGAGTTTTGGAAGATGTATATCAGGCTTTTGTGTCGGACTGTCAAGGTCGATACACACTCAACCGAAGATCGAAGATGGCGTATCAGTCATATGTGTCGAGCTACCAAGCTCGACACACTCCTTGAAGAAAACTTTTAGCAGCGTATCGAGCTGCATGTCGACCTAGCAAGTTCGATACGCTGCCTTATTTTCGCCTAAAACCGGGTCAATACCCGGTTTGTTCCTGGTTGACCCGGTTTGGCCACTGCTCACTATAAATAGGAAATGACCTAATTTTTCCTAAGTATCTTTTAATCTTTTGTTCTTGCTTAGAAAACCTTGCTTTTTGGTTTCTAAGTGATTTTGTAAGACATTTCTTTAAAGTTTATGCAAATTAGTACTTATCTCTTTTAATCTTTAATCTTATATCTCTCTAATCATGTTTATCTCTATTTCTTTCATAGGATTTAAGGGGTTAATCATGATTAGTGAGTAGTTTCATTAGGGTCTAAGGATGGGTTAGATCTAGGGTGTTTTAAGGGTTAATCTTGATGTCTAGGATTAGATCTTCTCATTTCCCTCCTTGTTTAGTGCTCTAAATGTTAGTTTAGGCATGATCAAGCTAAAACTAGGTCTTAGGGAATTTCCCAGCCACAAGGTGTTTGATGAAATTCCCCAACCAACTAAACAAGGGATTTACATTTCTACCTCATGAAAGTGATTGTCTAGGGTGTTTATTAGCAAATTTAGAACTGTTTCATAATGCTTGTTAGCTTCCTTTTCACAAATGAAAGTTTGATCTTGATTAGGATGATTAATGAAGGGATTAGTGTCATGCAAATGGCTTAGTCTTGTTATTGAGTTCTAAGTTTAGGAATTAGCATATTATGTTATTGATTGACATCAAAGATTGATTCTTGGAACACCTTAGTAATTTGATAATCTTGATTAGTAGTTAATTAGCTTTTAATTTGCTTGATTAGTGCATTCATTGCTTAATTAAGGTGTTAGTAACTTTTGTCTACTTTGTTTGATCACCTAGGTTATTAGTTAAACCTCAAAACTTTATTGCTAGCTTGGATTAAGAAGTTTTATGCATTCTTAGTGTTTTAACCATTTTATATGGATTGAACCTCAAGCACTACAATGACATGAGTAGGGGTTTGAGTAATTGTTAAGCTTAAATTCATTTATGCATTCCATGAATCACATACCACATTTTGGTATCTCGTTGTAGTTCTCAGATGTTTGTTCAAAACCTCAGGGATCCTTTTTCATTCATTTTTATTCCCCCTGCAAAATAAGCATCGGTTCCATTGCTGGAAGAACCATACATAAATATGGGTTTGATTATTGCAGGACCTTTTGAACTACTTGCGCCTCTCTAACTCGTATTGCCACACCACAATGTCCAACACCTTCTTCCCAATAACGATTAATTGCTTACCCACACTAATTGTTTCCTTATCGCTGTAGAAGAAGGAAAAGCCAGAAGGAACTTGTGGAAGTTCTTGAAAACTCTCAAAATCTTTACCAAACATTTTTCAACAAGTTTCACCATCCAAATACAGAAAGATCACCGGCAATCGTAGCATAGTACGATAGAGTTGGAGCCTGGAACATCACTTATCTCGAAAGCACCTTATCATTTGGCACCAACAAAAATGGTCGAACTGAAAAAACAGTGAGAAGATTTAACCAACAATTCGTCAAGAAAAAGAATGGGAATTTCAGACTCTGTATCGACTATCGGGGACTAAATATGGTGACAATAAAGAATCGGTACCCATTACCACAGATTGATGAGTTGTTGGACCAGCTGCAAGGAGCATCGTGATTTTCCAAGATAAATATGCACTCGGGTTACCACCAGATTTTGATAGCAGAGGAAGACGTGAGAAATACAACATTTCGAACCCGTTATGGTCACTACGAGTTTGACTAATGCCTTTTAGGTTGACCAAAGCACCGAAAACTTTCATGAAGTTGATGATTAAATTTTTTTCGGGAGTACTTGGATATGTGTGATCGTGTTCATCGATGATATTTTGATTTACTCAAAGAGTAAGAAGGAGCATGAGTAGCACCTGCGAGTGGTGATGAATAAGCTGCATGAACATAGGTTGTATGCGAAGTTGAGCAAGTGCATTTTCTGGAAGAAAAAATTGGAGTTTTGGGTCATGTAGTGTCGGAAGCCGGAGTTGCCATCGACCCAGAAAAGATCACCGCCATTTGGCACCAGCAGAAATGGCCGAGCTGAAGAAGCAGTTAGAAGTTTAACCGACAAGGTGTTCATTCGACCGAGCAGTTCACCGTGGGGAGGAACAGTGTTATTCGTCAAGAAAAAAGATGGGAGTTTCAGACTCAGTATCGACTATCGGGGACTCAATAAGGGGACCATAAAGAATCGGTACCTGTTACCAAGGATTGATGAGTTGTTGGACCAACTGCAAGGAGCATCATGGGTTTCCAAGATAGATATGGCCTCGTGTTACCACCAGATTCCGATAGCGGAGGAAGACGTTAGAAAGATGCCTTTCGAACACGCTATGGTCATTACGTGTTCGTACTAATGCTTTTTTTGTTGACCAACGCGCTAGAAGCTTTCATGAAATTAATGAATAATGTTTTTCGGGAGTACTTGGATATATGTGATCGTGTTCATCGATGACATTTTGATTTAATCGAAGAGTAAGAAGGAGCATGAGTGGCACCTGCGAATGGTCATGAATATGCTGCGGGACATAAGTTGTATGCGGAGTTGAGCAAGTGCATTTTCTGGCGGAGAAATATCAGATTTTTGGGTCATGTAATGTTGGAAGCCGGAGTTCTCATCGACCCAGAAAAGATCACCGCCATCACCAATTGGCTAACTCTTAAAAACACTACTGAGGTCGAGAGTTTCTTAGGATTGGCGGGTTATTACCGGAAGTTCGTGAAGGGATTCACTAGTATGGCCAAACCAATGACAAAATTGATCGGGAAGGACGTCAAGTTTATCTGGTCTGAGGCATGTGCTAAGAGCTTCGAGAATCTGAAGGATCACTTGACCCGAACTTATGTTCTTGTGTTACCAAGCGGGGAGTACAATATGTGGTGTATACATATGCATCCAGGACATGTTTAGGATGTGTACTTATGTAAGAAAGGCAGGTGATTGCTTATGCGTCAAGGCAGTTGAGGTCAAACGAGGTTAATTACCAAACACATGACTTGGAATTAGTTGTTGTGGTTTTCGCTCTTAAGATATAGCGTTCATACATATACGGAGAAAGGGTACAAGTATTTACATAGCATAAGAGTTTGAAGTACATATACACTCAAGGAGACTTGAACCCGAAGCAGCGAAGATGGACATAGTTGTTGGCGGATTACGACTTAGACATAGTATACCATCCGGTGTAAGCTAACAACAAGGCAAATGCTCTTAGTAGATGTAAAACAGATGTTTCTGAAGGGAATAAAGTGCATGAGGTAGTCGCGAATTTGGCTAGTTTGAGGTTATATGCTACGTCTATTGACAAAGGATCAGCTAGGTTAGAAGCCCTAGATCAAGCGGATTTACTCTGGAGGATCTGTGAAACATAACTGAAAGATAATGCTTTGCGAAAATTGATTAACAAGTGAGTGGTCGGATACTGCACCGCCACAAATGGTACTTACTTGTTCAGGAACAAAGTTAGCGTATTGGACAATAAGGATCAGAAGGATGAGGTTTTGCGCCAAGCTCATACCTCAACATTCTCTATTAATCCAGGAAATACTAAAATATATCGGGATCTGAAGCATTACTATCAATGGGAAATGATGAAGCGAGACATTGTTGTGTGGATTTCCTAGTGTTAGAAATGTCAGTTGGTAAAGGTAGAGCGTAGAGTGCCGAGTGGCTTACTACATGACTGGCCATTGCCGGAGTGGAAATGAGATATGGTGACTATGGATTTTGTTAACGGGATACTAAAGATGACTGGAAATAAAAATGCAATTTGAGTGATTGTGGACTGACCAAATCGACACATTTTCTTGCCATCAAGAAAACAAATGGGGAAGATCCGTTGGCGCAAAAATATTTGGACGTAGTGGTGCGATTACACGAAGTGCTAGTGAGAATCGTGTCGGGTTGTGACCAGAAGTTTACATCGATCTTCTGGCAGGCCTTTCAAAAGGTGTTGGGCACAAAGGTGCATCTCAGTACGACATATCATCCGCAGACCGACAGACAGTTCGAGCGAATGATCCAAACACTTAAGGATATGTTGAGAGCTTATGTGTTGGACTCGGAAGGAAAATGGGGAAGGCATCTAGTAGAATGGCTCCATACGAGGCTCTGTATGGGAGACTGTGTCGAACCCCGCTATGTTGGATAAAAGTGGGGGGGGGGGGGGGGAGAGAGGAGACTCAAAGCCTGAACTGATTCAAGAAAGAGTAGAACATGTTAAATTGCTAAAGGAAAGGCTGAAAGAAGCGCAAGATCGTCAGAAAAATTATGGGACCATCATATAAAAGATTTAGAATTCGTAGTTGGGGATGTTGTGTACTTAAAGATGGGGACGTTCTGAGGAACCAATAAGAATCGTAAGTTGAAAAGTTGAGGCCAAGGTTTATGGTGCAGAATAATCACCGAGAAGATAAGGGCAGTTGCATATCAGTTGGACTTACCACAAGAGTTGTCAGACTTTCATGATGTTTTTCATGTGTCAGGTTTGAGGAAAGTGGTTCGGGAACCAGAGTTGATTTTAGCCGAGCCGCCAATGGACGTGGATCAAACTTGTCTGATCTTAGACCGGCAAGAGTTGGAAGTTAATTGGAAAATGATTAAGATGGTTCGTGTTTGCTGGGAAAGGGATGGGATCCGGGAAGAAACTTTAGAGCCTGAACATGTTGTGTGTGCGAGTTATCCGGAACTCGTTAAGAGCGTTGGTGTAATGCAGGATGTCAATTCAAATTCGAGGGCAAATTTCCGGTTACTATGGGTGAATTGTTAAATCCTTCGCCGAAGCCCATAAGAATTTGGGGGAGCAAAGCTCACAAGCTCAAGGTTCATCCGGATTTGAGCTAGGGTGTTCACCTATAAAAGAAAATGCTTGGGTTCTAAAAATCAATTCAGAATTTCACAGCGAAACTGTGCCCAGTTTTTCAGAGCATCTCGCCGAACCATTCGCCGGAGCCGCTGGAGCCGCCACCAATCGCCGCCGCCGCCATCGCTGGAAAATCACCGAAGTCGACGAGAACGTACTCCTTCGCGCCGCTTCTCGAATATGTAGCTATTTTTTTGTCTTAATCTCCATAGTTAATAGATCTGAGCCTTTTCGTTTTCAGATCAGGATCTACTTTTTCAGATCTAGATCTACCTTTTCAGATCTACTTTTTCAGATGTGGATCTGGTTTTTGGATATTTGCTGATATTCTTATCCTTTCTACTGTGGGATCGGATCCACGCTGTCAAATATCCAGATCCGTACAACAAGGGCTCGCAATGACCATATCTACTTTTCTTTCATTTCCACTTCAGATCTGAGACTAAAGTGAGTTCTGGTCATGATCTATTCCTATATTTATATTCTTTCCATTCTGAGTAGTTCTTTATTAATGCGCCCATACCCGCATTGTATCTATATGAATATACGTATTTGATTGTTGTTTGAACTAGATTAGTAAACACGTTAATAATACTATAATATTAATTGTTGTACTGTTGTTGGTGGTTGATGAACTTAGTAACATAGGTTGTTAAATGGAAAATGGTTGAATAAATTATGAATAGTGTTTGCGGGCGTTTGGATATTGTGTGAGGGAAATCACTGGTGCGGGCTAGGATAAAGTGTAGGCTTTTGAGGCGATTTTACATGTGTGACGTCATAAGTAAGATGGAGGACTCTCTTACTTTATGTGTATGTGATGGATATAGAAGGTGTGTGGCAGACCATAGTTCCATCATCGGTGTCTTGACGAGCCCTGGGTCGTGAGGATGACATCGTGTGTGCCGCTATATGCCACAAGGTGTGTACGGGTAAAGGCGTGGATGCACCAGTTAGGTTTAGGATGACATTTCTTGATCTGTGAGTATCTTCGAACGTGATCGCCTGTGTGTATTAACTTAGAACTTTCATCTAGAATAGTTATGAATATGTGAGATCTATATCGTGGATCCCATATGACCTGCACTCAATGGGTAATCCAATTACTCATCCCTCTCCTTTGTAGGTGAGCACAAAGCCGAATAACGAATAATAAAATAAATTTGTGTCTTCTCAAAACCATCACCAAGCCGAATGATTATTCTTGTATGCCTATGCGCTCACCTGCAAACAAGAGGGATGAGTAATTGGATTATTCAGTGAGTGCAAATCCTATGGGACCCACGATATACATCTCGCATATGCATAACCATTCAAGACGAAAGTCTTAAGCTAATACACACACAGGCAATCATGTCCGAAGACACTCACAAATGAAGAAATGACATCCTAGACCTAACTGGTTCATATGCACACACCTCGTGGCATATAGCGTCACACACGCTGTCCATCCTCACAATGCAGGGCTCGTCAAGCTTTCAACGATGGAACTATGGTGCGTCACACACCTTCTATATCTAGCACAGACACATAATATAATAGAATCCTCTATCTTACTTATGACGTCACTTTAGCAAAACCGCCTGAAAAGCATACAACTCATCACAACCTGCATAATTTTCCTCACACAATGCAACCACCTGCAAATACTATTCATAATTCATTCAACCATTTTACATTTAATAACCTATGTTACGAAGTTCATCAATCAACAACACCAGTACAACAATCCATATTATAGTGTTATTAATGCGTTCATTAATCAGGTTCATACAACAATCAAATACGAAAATTCATATAGATACAGCGCATGTTAAGACGAGAAATAGCAACATATTCGATAAGACGGCGTGAAGGAGTATGTTCCGGTGACTCCGGCGAATTTCTGGCGACGGCGGCAGTCGGCGACAGCTCCGACGACTGCTTCGCTGAAATTTCTCAATGAATTTTCAGAACCCAAAAACTTTTTTTATAAGGAATGGGAAGTAGAAACCATAGATCAAATTGGGAAGGGCTTTGGGCTTGTGGGCTTGTGGGCTTTGCTCTCCAAATTGTGCATGTGAGAGCGAATTCCACCTTTGGTTGCGTTTAAGTCGATTGGAGATATATAGGCTTTTGATGATTGGACCTTCGTCTTCTCCATCATGGAATAGGAAAATGGTGGTTTACACATGTCACCCTTCTCCAGACGTGGAAGAGCAGATGTGGGAGGAATTAAAACAGTACTGCAATGCTGTTCAGCTCCACCAGTTTATTCATAATTGTTGCATCATGTTTGCTTGAGGTTTCTTCCGAAACAAATATTTTGTTTGTGTTTGCGTTTTATGTTTGTATTTAAAATAAGTTTGAGGTGATTTTGACGCTGAAACATAACTAAAATTGTGGTTTTATGTTGTTTTATGTTGTTTGTTTGTGTTCTGATTTATTTTTATGATTTGCATTGCGTATTTCGTTTAGACGTAAATGTTGGTGTGTTGTTTGTTTAATGTTATTTACTATATATATATATTTGTGTTTGTGTGGCAAAGCTTAATGACGTTTATGTATTGAATTGTATGATTTTGTTGTTTTCGTTTTTGCCAACAGACTAACAACGTTTGCGATTTTGAATCTGCAAAGCTTAAAAGCTAAAAGAACAAACAAGAAAAGCTTAAAGGCTTAAAGGAAAACAAAGAAGATGAAAGTTTAGCCATTGCATTGGATTGTAAATACTACTAGTCATTTGATCTTTAACCAGGAAAAAAAATATGAAATTTGTAAATACTGGTTATCCAAATCTCTAGATTTAATGATTTCATAGTCAGAGGAACTCAATATATTCTTGCAATCCCTGAGAATTTATTACTGTGTAAAACACTTGGAATTTCGGTTTGGAAGTCACATAATTTCGGATTATTTGGTGAATCGACATGACTTGTTCATTGATGTAGATGAAACTTCATTAGATGTTTCTTCCACAAGAGTGTGGTCATTAGGAACTTCGTCAGAGGTACTTAGAATTTATTCTTGTTCTTTTCTGACTTATTATCTTTGTATTAACTTTTGAGAATCTTTTGTCGATTAGTTTCTGGAATGATGAAAGTTTAGCCACTGACACTGTATTGAAATGTAAGTACTTGATTTTCAACTATGAAAAAAAAAGAAAAGAAATTTGTGTATATTAATTATTTTAATCTATAAATGCTAATGGTTTTATAATCAGAAAAACTCAGACTACATCAATAGTATTTCATACCGTCTCTCAACAAATAATAAACAATAAATAATATTATTGTATCAAATAGGTGGGTCCAAAATCATTCATTTCAACTTTTAAGTGATCAATTTAATATAATAATAATAAAAATTACCTCTATATAATATAATAATATTATTTAATTTTTATTATTTTTTGAGAGACTTTATAACAAACTAATGATAAAAATGGTTTCAGAACTTATTCTTGTTTTCTATATTCCTCGGCAAAAGAATTCTTAAAATTCTAGCAAAGACAATTAATTAAAAACTTAAGAGTGCATTCGTTTAAAAAAAAAAAAAATTTGTTGTCTAAAATATTACATTTAAAAATAATATATATACAGCCACAAAAGTATAGATTCTTTTATTCTTCTTGCCTTCATGATTTCTATTTTCTATATTCCCCGGGTATAAAATTCTCAAGATTCTGGCAAAAGATATTTTTTAAAAAAATAAATAATAAATAAATTTTATTTAAAACTCAAGAGTACATAAGTTGAGTTACGTCGTCTAGACCTAACGTTATCTACATAACATGAATCATGCATATAATTTTTAAAAAGTCAAAAAATGAGTTATGGGTCCAAGACAAGAATCATGGCAAGGATTTTGTCAAGATAGCTTAAAATGTGCCATTTACATGACATGAAGCTAACCTATTGCCCACTCCTACGCTGCATCTAGCCTAATTTTTGTCTCCCGCCTAACTCTGCTTTTATTTATATTTCTTTCCTTCTGACACGATTCGGATCACAATAAAAAATAAAAAATCGTTTTAAGAAATTCCGGAATAACATCAAAGGAGCATTTGTGGAACTGATGTAGGAATGCCTTGGAAATATAATTGTGATGACAAATTGTTTAACACTTAACAATGTATACAGACATAAAAATCCTTCTTTCGTGTAACTTATTTACTTATATGTTTTGTAAACCGTTCTCACTTTGTTTTTATTAAAATTGAGAAATGAATTAGGCCGAAGAAGGTCCTGGAAAATCAGAGGAACTTGGACAAGAACTTAAAGGAGGCAGAGATTGTTCCGTTGGTGAATGTTCTAACACGTTGGTACTCTCTTCTCGTCCTCGCCCGAAAAGTGACTGTTGGTCTGAGGTCTGCAACAACTGGAAATAACTCCAATAATCCCTCAGATCCTCTTTTTCTTCTTCCGCCACTATCGCAGATGACGGAAGAGTAGGAGGAGGAGGAGGAGGAGGAGGAAGCGTCCTTACATCCTCCGGGAAATTAAGCTTTGCTTTATTTCCACGGAATCTGAGTGCAGCCTCGTCGTAGGCTCTAGCGGCGGCTTCTGCTGTATCAAACGTCCCGAGCCAAACCCTAGCGGCTCTATGTGGATCGCGTATTTCAGCCGCCCATTTTCCCCACGGTCTCTGCCTTACTCCTCTGTATCTCCTCATATTCTCCTTTGCTTCTTCCGGTGACGCCTTGGTTGTGGATTCTTCTGTACAAAAGAGCGATTTTTCAAAACATAAAATAAAAAGAGCGATTGTTTTAAAAATATTAATTTATGTGTTTATCTGTGAAAGTTTTGCTTAATATTTTGAAAATATAATATTTGTAAGTTTTTTTTAATAACATATTTTTACAATGTAGAAGCGCCAACATAACACAACCAATTTGATAAAAAAGAAAAACAAATACAATAACTGTAAAAAAAAAGGGAAATAAATAAGTAAATAAACCCATGTCTAATGCATTCTATTGCTCTATCATGCATGCATTATAATGGAAAACTTAGGTAATAAACTATACTCTATGGATGGAAAATAAAACAATTCGAACGCAAGAACAGAAATAAAAACTATAGGCCGGTTAACAAAAGATGAAATTTAACATATAGACTCACCGATCTGACTAAGGGATGAGTCTACCCGATCGAGCGATGATGTCGACAAGGGAATAGTTGAATCGATTCCAAGCTTTCTTCTTTCATATCCAGAGGAAGAGGACGAAGAGGTTATCCCTTGAGTCTCAACTGAAAAAGAAGTTAGAGGGCGAGCAGAAACAACCTGTGTTAAAGCGGAGACCATGGCAGACATCTCGGTGCCAAACTTATTGAACCTCCCAACCACAGGATCTTCTTCAAATTTGTAGACATCATTAGCTACTGGTTTGATTCCCTCAGGGTCATTGGCCCTGGAGTCTTTGTGTTCCCCTTGGTTCGCCACCTTGAGGAGCTATAAATGACAAGACGAAACTTGTATTTTTTCTGAATGTGATCTCTCGTTAGGGGCTTAGCTCATTTATATTTGAAACAAAACTGCCACATAGCCCAACAGCTAGGCCCTATATCAAGATTTAATCGGTGAAAAATTGGTATACCTTATATATATACCGTATATGATAGTTTCATGTATTGAACGGTCAAACACAAGATTCTAAAAAAAAATTCATGAGAGCTAAGACTAGTTTTTTGGTCAAAGATAATTCAGTATGAGATGAAAAAATTTGGTTGGCTTGTGACGGAACTAATATTACATGCTATGGTTTCGGGTATAAGGAGATTACGGTTTCGCCTCATAACCTCCTAATAATAATAAAAAACAAATTGGTTATGGTCGAAGAAAATCAATCGGATAGCCGACAGCTCAACCAATACGGTAAAAACTGGTCGAGTAAGCATTAAAGTGGGAAAAGCAAGTTATGCACATTTGAAAAAGAGAAAAATGATAGTATCAAGACTTCATTTCGTCACTACTGGAGGAAGTTTTAATGATAAGTTACAACAGACAAATAGTTGTCTTATTTTTTTATACAAGCACGAGGCTGAAAAAGGCTTGTAAACGCTCGGAAGCAAAGCTTTGTCAAGCGGCCAAGGGGTGATTTAAAAGGCTGAGCTACTCTAACCAAAAGAACCTAGGGTGGTGAAGACCGAGTGAGATGGTGAGTGGATCGAAGTGTACCACAATAAGCTGAGCTACTCTAACCAAAGAACCTAGAGTGGTGAAGACGAGTGAGACAGTGAGTGGATCGAAGTGTACCACATAAGCTGTGAAAGGCTAGTTATAAAACACAATTCTCTGAATCGAGTAGGTGCTGGTCTCGACTACGTTTACAGGAGAAAATAAGTTTTGCTAGAAAACTTAAGTTTAGAAGAAAGTTTTTTATTTATTTCATGGTGAATAAAAAGATACATGTGGTGGGATTTTATAGCTAATAACATCATTAAATAAAGAAAATAAAATTACAAAAATGAAAAGAAAAAGATTACAAAGTATTAAACTAAGAAAGCATAAAAATCGCCTAATGAGAATCACAAAGGAGAAACATAAGGGATTATAGTTAAAGTTATGAAAATATGTGAAATGATTACCTTTCTTACCTCTTAGGCGTGTTTGACTTGTGTTAGATTGAGATAGTGTAGTTGTCTTTGCTCCCTTGTATCTTGTGCTCTCTTAACTATTTAAGTTGGTGCGTTGATAACAAAGAGGTTGTGGACTAGGGCTTAACTTGGTATTAAAGGCCAGAAGTCTTGTTTAGTTGAGCTTGGTCCATTTGCTTGATCTCTTTGAGTGTTATGTGGCTCGGTCCATATTTGAAGTTGTTCGGCCTCATTAGTTGCACCTTGATGGGATTCTAGACGAGGATGGCCTTCTCTTGACTTTTCTTGGTCAGCTTGGGCAATAGCTTGCGCTATGCTTTGGTTGTACTTGTATTTAAGCACTCTAGCCCTTTGTCTCGTCATGGCTCCTCCAAATATAATAGGTACCTCCACACCTTGCAAGTCGGGCTTTGTCAGGCCTGGTTCAGCTAAGGTGGTTTCATCATTCCTTCCGTAATCAAATGATAATCTGTCATGTCTGATGTATAGCCAAACCCATTCCCGTGGTTCAAACACAACTTCTTTGCGTTCTTTGTTGGCATATTTCACATACTGCTTGGTCCTCTTCTCCAAGTTCTCTCTCGCCTTTTGGTGAAGTTTCTTGACAAATTAATCTTTCTTTTCTCCATTTAAACTCACTACCTCAGCTGGTGGTACTGGAGCCAAATTCAATGGAGTAGTTTGGATTGAATCCATACATAATCTCGAATGAAGAAATTGTTGTAGCCGAATGTTGAGCTTGGTTGTAAGTAAACTCAATGAATGGGAGACACTCCTACTAGTTTCTTAGATTCTTCCCAATGGTAGCTCTCAGCAAAGTAGATGAGGTCATGTTCACAACCTCGGTTTGGCCATCTGTTTGGAGAGTGGGTGGGGTGGGGTGGGGTGGGGGGAGGTCACAGGTAGTAGAGAACAAAAGCTTAGTTCCTAACTTCTTACACAAGGTCCTCCAAAAGTGACTCATGAACTTTCTGTCTCGGTCTAAAATTATAGTCCTCGATACTCAATGTACGCGAACCACCTCTTTAAAGAACGGATTCACGGTTTGAGATGCATCAGTTACTTTATCACAAGGTATGAAATGCGCCATCTTGGAGAATCTGTCCACCACAACAAAGATGGAGTTTTTGTGGTGAATCTTGGGTAATCACAGCACAAGAACCATTGATATGGCGACCCATAGTGCAATGGGAATCGGTAGTAGTAAGTACAACATGTGAGGATGTACTCTGAACTTGGGTTTCTTGCAAACCACATATCTAGCACAATGAGCTTCTACGGTTTTCTTGAAATGTGGCCAGTAGAAGTGTTCCTTTACCACAACCAGTGTCTTGTCTACACCTAAATGCCCTATAAGTCCTCCATGAGCTTTTCGCACAATCAAATCCCTAAGAGAACAATGCGGTATGTAAAGCCTCTTTTCATGAAACAAGAATTCCTCATGAATGTAAAGCTTCATGTGAGCTCCTTTACTACATTGCTTGTACCTCTATCCTAAATCTGGATCATCTTGGTACAGTCCTTCCATTGTTGCAACCAACGCACGGTGGATAGAGTTCTTGTAATTAATGAAGTATGGAAAGGTCTCAATGAACTCCATTCACCGTGCATGTCTCCTTTTAAGATGAGTCTGACCACTAAGATGCTTGATTGTCTCATGGTCCGTATGAACCAAAAACTCTTTTGAAAATATGTATTGTTGCCAAGTCTCCAAAGCTCGAACTAGCGCATATAACTCCTTGTCATAAGTAGGGTAGTTAAGCGTACCTCCTCCCAAGTTCTCACTGAAAAATGCCACTAGCTTTCTTCCTTGTGTAAATACAGCTCCTATACCAACTCCCAAAGCATCATACTCCACTTCAAAAAGCTTGTTGAAAGTCATGTAAGCCCAAAACCGGTGCATTAGTGAGTATCTCATTTAGGGTCTCAAAGGCGGCCTGGTGAACTTATCCCTAAGTAAATCCCACACTTTTCTTCACTACAGCTGTGAGAGGGTGGCTATGAAATTGAAACCCTTGACAAATCGGCGGTAGAAACTCGCTAAACCATCGAAACTTCTCACTTAGGTGATGTTTGTTGGGGTTGCCCAGTCTTTAATGTCTTTGATCTTCTCTTCATCAACATTTAAGCCTTGCGAACTCACAACAAAACCTATAAAACCAACTTATCAGTGTCAGTGCAAAATGTGCACTTCTTTAAGTATGGATAAAGGCATTCTTGTCGAAGTGTCTTTCGTACAAGCTCAAAATATGTTACATGATCAGGTAAACATTTACTATAGATTAAAATGTCGTCAAAATAAAGCACAACAAACTTACTGATATGTGCTCTAAGAACTTGGTTCATTAGACGCCTAAAGATGCTAGGAGTGTTTGTAAGTGCAAATGACATTACCATCCATTCACATAGCCCTTGCTTGGTCTCGAAGGAAGTCTTCTATTCGTCCTTTTTTTTTATTCCCACTTAATGGTACCCACTTTTAAGATCGATCTTTGAGAACAAGGTGGTTCCAATTAGCTCGTCAAACATGTCGTCTAGTCTTGTGATCGGATGCCTATACTTGATGGTGATATTGTTGATAGCTCGACAGTCTACACACATGCGCCATAAGCCATCTTTCTTAGGAACGAGCAAGACATGAACCACACAAGGACTAAGGCTTTCACTCATGTATCCTTTGTCTAGAGGCTCCTTAACTTCTTTATCCAACTCTTTGGTCTCTTCTCGGCTCATTCGGTAAGCTGGTTTATTGGGCAAATCTGCTCCTAGTATGAAGTCAATATGGTGTTCTATGTCTCTCAATGGTGGTAAGCCCTCATGCATCTTCTCAGGAAACACATCTTTGAACCTGTCAAGCAAAGTAGTGACTTCTGGTGGTAGCTTAAGCTCACTAAAACCAGCGCTCAAAAGCTCTTTTAAGATCATTTATTCATTAATAACACTGTGTGTTTGGTAGTTATAGCTTTTCTAACATGACTCACCTGAATAAGAAAATTAGACGTAGAGCTATTTTCCTTTTCTTTAACCATTTGCATTTGTAAATCATGCACTTGAGATGGTGTGAGAGGTGCTAAGCTTACCTTACGTTTAGTATGCATAAAAGTATACATATTAGTTCTACCATCATGCTTAGTTTATGTATCAAATTTTCATAGTCTGCGTAATAACAAGTGATCATCTTGCATAAGAACGACATCACATATTACTTGATATTTGTATCTACCCACACTAAATGGTATAGTTACTTGATCACTAATCTTAAGCTCTACCTTATCATCGAGCCACCTTAGCGTATAGGGCCGTGGGTCGTTACTTAACTCAAAGCCTAGTTCACAACCATGTGAGCAATTGCAACATTAGCGCACAAGCCACCATTAATAATAAGGTTACATACCTTGCTTTTAATTGTCCATCAGGTGTAGAAGATGTTTTCTCTTTAGATAGTCTCGGCTGGTTCTACCATTGCGCTCAGTATGCGTCTTATGACCAGGAGTTCACTAGTGTCGGGATATTTTATGTCACAATACTCCTCTCGTGGCTCAGCCTCGTCCTCATCTTGGAATTCATAGTCTACAGCCTCGGTAATTAACATAACCCTTTGGTTCAGACATTCCCTTGCACGTTGAGGGTTTGTAGATTTACGAGGCTCGGTTCTGGTGTTCTTATTGGTCTACACATATTTCCGTTTAATTCAGTAGTCTCTTGTCCCTTTAAAGGTACCCATGAGCCTCTAAGGACAATAGTGATTTTACTTGGTATAAGTCTTGATTAGAGATTGTATATACAGTTGTTGGTACAGGCAAGCATGACTTTTTGAGGCTATCTGACCACAATATTTTAAATGGCATTACATGCATTTCTATGCCACCCGGTTTAAACATCCCGAAGCATTCGATACTTCATTCGTTACTTTAAAATGAAACAAAAATAAAAACTCCGATTCAAACAACCTGAGTCACTAGACATTCAAAATTTCATTTTTTACTTTCATCCTTAATATAATTGGACTTAAGTCCAATAGCTCAAATATTTAGTTATCAATTTCAAACTTGATGACTTACCCCCAAACCCCACCAAGTCCTCAACCAACATCTTATTTTTCATTCTCACATTACTTTCTTTACTTTACTAGCGGTTTAACAGATCTACTTATCTCGCAACATTACTCTCGCCAGTTTAGGCATCACTAAGCATTTCTTACTTTATACACTTCGCAAACTAACCATTTCCTCATTCTGATGTGATCATTGAAAGCAACAAGGATAATCAAGTGGAAGCTGAGCTTGAACCTGAGGAGGCAATGGTTGTACCTGAAGGACCAATGACTCGGGCGGGAGTTAAGAAGGTAAGGAATGCACTTAATGGACTAATTCAAGAAATTATGGGCAAGGAAAGCAATATGGGAGCAAAAGTGCAATACACTGAGGTTATACTGCTTTCGCACAAACCCGCCAGTTTAGAGCACCCGCCGGCCTAACATATGCTTCCAGGCCAGCACCAATTCGCACAAACCCGCCAGTTTGGAGCACACGCCAGGCTGCAAACATGCCACTTTTCTGGTTGACGAAAATGAAGCCCAAAAGTCATTTTTGGTCAATCTATCTTTAATTTCTTTCTAGTTTTCGAGAATAACTTAGACTAGACTCTTCAAGTCTCATTTTCTCTTTATAAACTCATGTAATCTCATTTTGAGAAACAACCCTTTTTTTATAAAACCTTTGAGAGTGATTCTCTTTGTTCCTTGTGAACTTTCGATCTGTCTTGGTGTGTCATATCCAGGGGATCAAACCGGTTTATCAAGTGTTTTTCATCACACTTGTGTGGCCATTCTACTGACTGAAGTGTTAGAATTCGTTCTCAAATTGTTGGTGTGAGGTGTTAGGTTTCATATACCTAATATTGCTACCACGCGTTTTCTATCTACCGAAGTTCCACGACCTTGTTTCTTTGGAGTTTCCGCTTCCATAGAACGTCAAGGATTATCCAAACCAACTTTGAGTGAAAGATCTTGGAGGATCGTGTCAAGTGGTATCAGAGCAACGCTCATAAGCTCGGTTATCATTCTATCTTTCATCTTCTCATCTTTTCATCTTCTTATTTTCATTTTTTTGCAACTTTTCATCTTATTTTCTTTCTATCTGCTGTAATCACTAGTTGAGCCAGCAAAAAAAAAATTGCAAAGAAAAGAATACAGAAAAGAATACAAAAAAAAAACGCGAAAAAATAAAAAAATCAAAAAAATCAAAAAAATAGAAAGAAGACGGATCAGGCTGGTCAATCGACTATTTTCTATTCTCTATTTAACTATCTATCTTCTATTCTATATGAAACCATCTATCTTCTATTATATACCATCTATCTTCTGTTCTATACTAGTTGTTGTTTGATTTGCTAATTGATTCTTTGGGGAAAACGCAACTTGTGATTGTTAGATCTATTGGAACTAAGAGAATTGACTGAGTGTCTATTTGTTTGAGTGAAATACTTTGAGAGCTAAACACTTTTGAGGGAAAACACTTGAGAGAAACACTTGTGAGAGCTTTTATTTCTAACTTGTTTGTTGAGTTTTGCAGGAGAATTAATCATGTCTAATCACGATGGAGATAACAACAATGAAGAAACAGAAGCAGTTCCGAATTTGCAATTACAAGCACTGATGGGAGAAATGCAAAGAATGCTGAGGATCGAGATGAATGGAGTGTATGAAAGACTAGAAGAAGTGCGTGTTGAGGCTATACAGAGGCAACTACAAGCCGTGCCTGCTGTGAGAGAAAGAAATCAACATAGACCAGTGAGGATTGAAGTACATGATGACTACTATAGTCGTGATGATCACTCATCTCAGGGAAGCCAAAGGAGACGTAGACGTGCTAGAGACGCAAGAGGACTGGCTGATGACAACTTGGGTGGTCTTAAGCTAAAAATTCCATCATTTCATGGGAAAATGATCGAGATGCCTACTTGGAGTGGGAGAAGAAGATTGAGCTCGTCTTTGATTGCCAAAACTACTCAGAAAACAAGAAGGTTAGAGTAGCAGCTACTGAGTTATATGATTATGCTATTAATATGTGGGATCAGTTTGTTACTAGCAGGAGACGAAATGGAGAGCATCCCATTGAAACGTGGAATGAGATGAAAGCGATAATGAGGAAGCGCTTTGTACCAGGACATTACCACAGAGAGTTGCACCAAAAGTTAAGGAGATTCACTCAAGGGAGCAGAAATGTGGAGGATTACTACCAAGAGATGGAGACTCTTATGATAAGAGGTGATATTGATGAAGATCGAGAAGCCACAATGGCGAGATTCTTGAGTGGTATGAACAGAGATCTTCAGGATCGGATGGAGTTACAACACTATGTAGACTTGGAAGAGATGTTACACAAAGCTATCTTGATTGAGCAACAGCTCAAGAGGAGGGGTACAACTCGACAGTCTTATGGTGCTGGATCTTCTAATGCAAGACCTACTTATTCCAGAGAAGAAAAGACAGCCTCAAAACCAAGGTTTGATGCTAAACCAGCAGCTGTTATTCAAGATAACAAAGAGAGAACCGAGCCTTCAAAGCCAAGGAACCGTGATGTTCAATGCTTTAAGTGTCATGGCAAGGGACATTATGCCAATGAGTGCTCTAACCGACGAACTATGCTTCTTCTAGACAATGCAGATATTGTTACTGAGGAAGAAGAAGGAGAGGAATCAGATTCATCTAGAGAACGTGATGAACTTCCACTTAAAGGTGATTTGCTTGTCACTAGAAGATCTTTGAGAGTTCAAACCAAGTATGAGGAAACAGAACAGCGAGAGAACTTGTTTCACACAAGATGTCTTGTTCATGAGAAGGTTTGCAGCCTCATCATTGATGGAGAAAAATGGACGAATGTTGCTAGTCAGACTATGGTTCAGAAGTTGGGTCTAAAAACTGAGAGACATCCGAAACCCTATAGCCTGCAATGGTTGAATGACAATAGAGAAATGGTAGTGACAAAGCAAGTAAGAGTTCCTTTTTCTATTGGAAAGTATAAAGATGAGATTCTGTGTGATGTTTTGCCAATGGAAGTTGGTCATAGGGAGACTGTGGCAGTTTGATCGCAAGGTTACACACGATGGATTCTCAAACAGGCGCACTTTCGAGTTTAAGGGAAAGAAGTTCACTCTAGTTCCACTGACACCATCTGAAGTACATCAAGATCAAAAACACTTGAGCAAGAAGAAAGAAAAAGAGCAAAACACTCTGAGTGACCCCCCAAACACTATCCAGCAAAAAGAGAGTGAGAGTTTGAGTAAAACCAAGAAAAAGGCCTTTGAGAGTAAACCCGTGAGAAATTCAAACTTCTTTGTGAGGTCTAGTGAGGTTAAGAGAGTTCTTTTCTCTAAACAGCCCGTGATTTTATTTGTTTACAAATAAACTCTAATGAGTTTAACTAACATTGAACCGGTGCTACCGAGTGAAGTTACTTCTCTTTTGTAGGATTTTGGAGATGTATTCCCTGAAGACAACCCTAGTGGTTTACCACCAATTCGTGGGATTGAGCATCAAATAGACTTTGTACCTGGAGCGTCTCTACCTAACCGTCCAGCCTACAGAACTAATCCAGTGGAGACCAAGGAGCTGCAAAGACAAGTCAGCGAGCTTATGGAAAAGGGATACATTCGAGAGAGCATGAGCCCTTGTGTTGTGCCAGTGTTACTTGTTCCAAAGAAGGATGGGAGTTGGAGAATGTGTGTTGATTGTCGTGCCATCAACAACATAACAGTTAAGTATCGCCACGCTATCCCACGTTTAGATGATATGCTAGATGAGTTGTATAGTTCTAGTGTATTTTCTAAAATTGATCTGAAAAGTGGATATCATCAAATACGCATGAAAGAGGGTGATGAATGGAAAACTGCTTTCAAAACTAAACAGCGATTGTATGAATGGTTAGTGATGCCTTTTGGTTTAATTAATCCACCTAGCACATTCATGAGATTAATGAACCATGTTTTGAGGACATTCATAGGCGTTTTTGTGGTGGTATACTTTGATGATATTCTGGTTTATAGCAAGAGTTTAAAAGAGCATGTAGAGCATTTAAAATCTGTTTGAGATGTTCTAAGAAGGGAAAAACTATTTGCCAATTTGAAGAAATTCACTTTATGCACAGTTAATCTTATCTTTTTAGGCTTTGTTGTAAGTGCACAGGGCATTAGCGTGGATGAGGAGAAGGTCAAAGCAATTCGTGAATGGCTTAGCCCAAAGACAGTTGGAGAAGTCAAAAAGACTTTAGCAGGCTTTTATAGACGTTTTGTGAAAGACTTTAGCACCATTGCTGCAGCACTGACTGAAGTGATAAAAAAGGATGTTGGTTTCAAATGGGAAGAAGCTCAAGAAGAGGCATTTCAGACCTTGAAAGGTATTGGAGCGGTGCTGATGCAAGAGAAGAGGCCCATTGCTTACTTCAGTGAGAAACTAGGAGGAGCCACCTTGAACTATCCAACATACGATAAGGAGCTCTATGCCTTGGTCCGAGCCCTATAAATGTGGCAGCACTACTTGTGGCCAAAAGAGTTTGTGATTCACACTGATCATGAGTCTCTAAAACATCTGAAGGGCCAACAAAAGCTAAACAAAAGACATGCCAGATGGGTAGAATTCATTGAGACGTTTCCTTATGTCATCAAGTACAAACAAGGTAAGGAAAACGCTGTTGCTGATGCTTTGTCAAGAAGGTACGTCCTCATCTCTACTCTTGATGCTAAGTTGTTAGGATTTGAACAACTTAAGGAAATGTATAAAACTGATGATGCATCTCTTGTTGCTGAGTTGTTCTTTAGAGAGGTTGTTCGTTTGCATGGAATGCCTAGGACAATTGTTTCTGATAGAGATACTAAGTTCTTAAGCTACTTTTGGAAGACTTTGTGGTCTAAGTTAGGAACCAAGTTGTTGTTTTCAACTACTTGTCATCCTCAAACTGATGGACAAACTGAAGTAGTGAATATGACTTTGTCAACACTCTTGCGTGCAATCATTAAAAAGAACATCAAAACTTGAGAAGATTGTTTGCCTCATGTTGAGTTTGCATATAATCATTCGATTCATTCTGCTACCAAGTATTCACCTTTTCAGATTGTCTACGGTTTCAATCCTCTAACTCCATTGGATCTCATTCCTTTACCTTTGGATGAAAGAGTTAGTATCGATGGGAAAAAGAAAGCAGAACTTGTTAAGTAGATCCATGAGAAAGCACGACTCAACATTGAAGCAAAGTCAAAGCAATATGAAAAGCAAGCAAACAAAGCAAACTCCGATTCAAACAACCTGAGTCACTAGACATTCAAAATTTCATTTTTTACTTTCATCCTTAATATAATTGGACTTAAGTCCAATAGCTCAAATATTTAGTTATCAATTTCAAATTTGAGGACTTACCCCCAAACCCCACCAAGTCCTCAACTAACATCTTATTTTTCATTCTCACATTACTTTCTTTACCTTACTAACGGTCTAACAGATCTACTTATCTCGCAACATTACTCTCGCCAGTTTAGGCATCACTAAGCATTTCTTACTTTATAGACTTCGCAAACTAACCATTTCCTCATTCTGATGTGATCATGGAAAGCAACAAGGATAATCAAGTGGAAGCTGAGCTTGAACCTGAGGAGGCAATGGTTGTACCTGAAGGACCAATGACTCGGGCGGGAGTTAAGAAGGTAAGGAATGCACTTAATGGACTAATTCAAGAAATTATGGGCAAGGAAAGCAATATGGGAGCAAAAGTGCAATACACTGAGGTTATACTGCTTTCGCACAAACCCGCCAGTTTAGAGCACCCGCCGGCCTAACATATGCTTCCAGGCCAGCACCAATTCGCACAAACCCGCCAGTTTGGAGCACCCGCCAGGCTGCAAACATGCCACTTTTCTGGTTGACGAAAATGAAGCCTAAAAGTCATTTTTGGTCAATCTATCTTTAATTTCTTTCTAGTTTTCGAGAATAACTTAGACTTGACTCTTCAAGTCTCATTTTCTCTTTATAAACTCATATAATCTCATTTTGAGAAACAACCTTTTTTTTTATAAAACTTTTGAGAGTGATTCTCTTTGTTCCTTGTGAACTTTCGATCTGTCTTGGTGTGTCATATCCAGGGGATCAAATCGGTTTATCAAGTGTTCTTCATCACACTTGTGTGGCCATTCTACCGACTGAAGTGTTAGAATTCGTTCTCAAATTGTTGGTGTGAGGTGTTAGGTTTCATATACCTAATATTGCTACCACGCGTTTTCTATCTACCGAAGTTCCACCGCCTTGTTTCTTTGGAGTTTCCGCTTCCATGGAACGTCAAGGATTATCCAAACCAACTTTGAGTGAAAGATCTTGGAGGATCGTGTCACATTCTTTATCAAGTTGACCATAATTGCTTCTCACGTACGTAACATTTTCTACCCATTAAAATTTAGCTTAACTCAAGAATAAAATTATTCTTTATTTTTTGGTCAACAAAGAATTAAACTATTCATTTCATCTTTAATCCTTAACTTTGATGCGATGCAGAAGTTTTTAACCTTTGGTCAATCCTCAAACACGCATGTCATTGTAGTATTTGAGGTGTCAATTCACTTGGGAAGCTAATGACACTTGAGATATAAAGAACTATGCTAAACTAAGCTAATAGAGAAGGGTTTTGAAAGCTAACAACCTAAGAGCAAATGAATCTAAGCAAAAGTAGAAAATAACTAAGCTTCAAAGATAAAAAGAAAGATTCAAGACCAAGGCAAACGATGTAGGGTGATTCTTATTCATGTCTAAGATGTTCAAAAATGCAATACTAAGTACTCAACCTTAAGTAAGGAGCACAATTAAAGGTTAATCCAATCCCTTGGCAAAAACCCCTTTGCTAATCACATTTCAAACTCAATCCCTTGGTGTATCTATGACTAACAAGCTTTCAATCACAAGCTCCATATAACAAAGAACTCCCTAGACATCTAATCCCTTAGGCTAGGATGAGTAATCCCTTAGACATTTTAATGACACTCCCATGCCCAATAA
This sequence comes from Alliaria petiolata, assembly GCA_020283515.1. Lineage (NCBI taxonomy): Eukaryota > Viridiplantae > Streptophyta > Magnoliopsida > Brassicales > Brassicaceae > Alliaria > Alliaria petiolata. The sequence continues at coordinate 477,602,165 of JAHZTW010000001.1, read as the reverse complement.
AAGTCTAGAGGCGATTTCCCATCAATATGGTACTAAGCATTTAGCACAATTTATATAAGAAATAATAGATGCAAAGAATCATGATTTCTAAACATCATTTTCAAATATAAACTCATTCAACCATTTTATCAAACACCTTAGGTGCTCAGCAAAAGCCTAAGATCAACTTCTCCAATAAGGAGGTACTTGGCTATTAGCACAATCACATAAGAAAAGGGAATACAAAGATCTAAGCTTTAAACATCTCAAACAATCATTAGAATCACCCTAATCTACCAAGATCTCAAATCTAAGAACAACTACTCACTAACCATAGTCTTAGCCACGAAATCCATGAGGATAGTATGGCTAGACATGAGAACAAAAGCATACTAGGTTCAGTATTACTAGGTTCAGTATTACAAGGTTCAGTATTACAAGGTTCAATATTACTACGTTCAATATTACTATATGTAAAACAGTAGACAAACCTAGTCGAATCCCGAATTTCATTGCAAACCGTAGATAAATCCGAATTATCTGAACCCTAGATGAATCCCGAATTATCCGAACCCTAGATGAATCCCGAATTACCCAAACCCTAGATGAATCCCAAATTACCCAAACCCTAGATGAATCCCGATTTAGAATAAAATCAGAAATTGAGGAAGATACCCGAAATCGCTGCAATGGAGAATGAGGAAGAAGAGGGAGAGGATATCCAGAGAGAGGTGCGCTCGAGACGGAGAAAAGAGGAATCCAAGAAAATAAAATAAAAGTGAAAACCATACTTTTGATTGCTGGGGGGGAAGGATAAAGGAAAAAGGAAAAAAGACTAAAGAAACAAATAAAATAAATGAAAAATCTACAAATAAAAACACATGTGCGCCGCCTATTTGACACGTGCGCCGTTTTATGCACACGTGTGCGCCGCAAAAATTGCACTTTGTTGTTCACGATATTTCAGTTATACCAATTTTCAAATAGTTTACAGATGATTTTACCCATTTAAAGTATGTTTCCTAGGATATTATGCATTAATAGGTTTTAAAACTCATTTCATGTGTCTTTAGCATCCTAAGGTGGTTAGTATTAGCAAAGTAATCTTGAAAGTGTATGTCTTTGTTATGCAAATATGCTAATAACAACCATTATGCTATAAAATTATTTTACCCACTTAATATACAATTTTTTTTAACATTTAATAGTTAATTATCTAACATAAATTTGTTTGTTTCGTATTGTTGGTTTGTTTTTCTAATAAATTTATAAAACTAAAATTAAAATGAGTTATAAATACTCTCAGTTACACCAGTTATACATATAATATTTCGAAGACACAAATTAAGCTACACTACTACTACTACCACAATCAAAATATTCATACAACGTCGAACTTCTTCTTCCTCTTCCTCTCCCTCTTCCTCGGTGTTCTCCAACTGATGGGAACCTAGTTTCTTGCAGTCTTCATTTTTTCTTTACATAATCTGGTGGTATGACACACAAATCTCGTATATGGTCAGGAACCATCCAATCAGACTTATGAGGTACTGGATAAATCGTCCTACTATACGCCAATAACCACAGCTCCATCGAATAATATTTAGAGTAAAACTCTTGTAGATGGAGTTCCCTCTCTCCGCTTATATGTATGGCAGCAATTATTGCATGGACACATGGGTATCTATCTATATCAAAGTACTTGCAGCTGCAAGTTTTCCTTGTCATATCAACCAAATAGGTCTTGCCATCAGTTTCAGTGACATTGTATTCAAGGAGGAAGCTGTTTAACTCATGCACCGTAAATCGCTTTGCTTCCGGTGATCTTGTAGACAATATTTTCTCCACAAAAGACATAAGCTTTTGTGTGCTTGGTACTTCAGCAGAACTGTTCCTATGCTTGTTAGACAATTCAACCAATTTTGCGACAATCACATCAATCATCGGCAGTAGCGCGTACTTCTTTGCTTTTCTAAAAATGCCATTAATAGATTCTACAATATTAGAGGTGTCTATGTTGTATCTTTCTCCTTGAAATGCCTATTTTCTCTCATCAACGCTATTATCCAGATACACGGCTGCAGCAGGATACTTGTTTCTAAAAGCAGCATAAAGTGTTAGGAACTCACTCTCGGTATAAGCATGAGCGCATTCTTTAAACTTCGCCGCACATGTGTCTTTGTTGACGTTAAAAACGCTTCCTTTCACATTTTGAGACAAATGCTGTATACAATACCCATGCTGAGACAACGGGAACACCTCATGTATCAACTTGACGAGACTTGAGTTTCTATCAAAAACAAACACCATTTTAGGATCATCAGGTACCACTGATTTCAACCTATTCAGAAACCATATCCAGCTTGCATCTTTCTCACCATCAACTACACCAAAAGCTATTAGATAATGGTGATGGTCAGGATCTTGAGCTTCGACGAACGAGTTGGGTTCCATCCACAACAATGACTTTTCTCATGGCTTTGAATCCCTCAATGCTAACTCTCAATGCAAAGAATATATACTTAAACTTTTTCTGCTCATCCAATTCCATATATGTTTGGGTACCAGGATTCATCAACTCCAACATGTACATATAAGAATACACCATCTGATAACTCTCCGCTGAACTTTCCCGCACATCATTAGCAGCTTCTTTTTTTCCTCTCAACACAGTAGAGTAGGATACTTTAACACCAAGTCTTCCTTGAACCATACCAATTAGATTTTTTGGAGTTGGAGTGTCGAACTCACCTGGATAATCATCATGCAAAACAGATGCAAGTAATCGTGGTGTGCCTTTCCTTCTATTTTTGTTTGTAACTGATGTAGCTCGAGAGCATGTATGCATCTTGTTGTAACTTCTAACCGAGAAACCATCTGAATTCATAAGCTTTGCATCTCGTAAAGACCACTTGCAACCATCTTTTGCTTCATGACGTTTTACCACATATCGTTTTCTATCAGACTTGATTGTATCAACCTCAAAACAATTCATATGTGAAGCTTTGTGAACTAAATCTTGTACTGTCTGCTTACTTCCAAATTCTTGACCTAAAGTCATAGCAATATCATCTTCTCATGCATTATTTACACATGCCTCTTCTTCTCCAGCTGGTGTGACCTCATTATCTTCATACATACCAAAGTAATCCTCATTACCAAGTTCTTCTTCACGTGAAACATTTTCAGCTTCATGTGTTTCCGATGGTTCGCCTGTGTAAAGACTAATGATACCATCATTAAACTTTATACCGCTTAAAAACCGCTCATCATTACGTACATCATATTCACTTTCACGTTCCTCTCTTGAAAATTGCACAAATCCCTGATTTTGATCAACATCTTTCACGATCTCCACATGCAAAACACTTCTACATGTATCGTTGTTCACTTGCATTAGATAACCAAAAACTTTGTCATCATTCCATATATATGATGGTTTCTTAGGACCCACTACCAATGGAAAGTAACTAACTTTCAGCTGCGTTTTAGCTTCATTTATTTTCATCTCTTTGCAAATTCCATCAACAAACTCAGAATAAGTGACCGCCTCAATAGATGTCTTCATCACTAAAGTGTGAATTTCATCTTCTCCTGACACCCATTTTATGTCATCACCATCCTTTGAATAACGTCCCCCATAATCGAAACATATGACTGTGCAACGAGCTTTATTCATTGTCCCTTGAACAAGAATAAAAAATATCATTAGTTCTCTCACTAATACCAGCTGCTCTCAACAATACCCGATATCTTAGTAATACCAGTTGCTCTCAGTAATACCCGATATCTTAGTAATAACAGTTGTTCTCAGTAATACCCGATATCTTAGTAATAACAGTTGGCCTAGTAATACCCGGTTTTGTCACCCAGAAAATTTCTATTTAACTACGGATCTACTACGATTTACGAAGATTCAGAATGATTCAATGTCATTTAACCATTCTAATTGCCCTCATTTTCCAATGTATGACCCTATCGAATCAATTGAGCAAAGAATTTCAAAAACCCAATGACCAAAAAAAAATGAAGAGATATTGTATGATTTTCTATGATTTAAAGCGCAACTATTCTATTCATAAGCACGATTTAGTTTGATTTATAATGCAGTTAATAGACATTGCGTCCGTAGCTGCAAAAAAATTACCTTTAGAAGCTTCAATGGAGCTTGGAGATGGAGAACATGGAGAACAATGGAGAAGCCGTGGGTTTTGGAGGGGATGGAAAAGATGAATTGAATAGTGGGACCCATTGGTGGTTGAATTGTTAGTTGAAAGAAATTAATTTTTTTTTTGTTTTTGAATTAAATATTAAAGTATTTAGTAATTGAATTTTGATTTAATTTTAATGGAAAGGAAGGAAGGATAGAAAAGAGATAGAAAGGAAGTGGGGGGGGGGTAGTGAGATTTTTTTCTCTTCAATAGGGCATTTGAGCCTTTGATCCCATCCGAACCCTCTCTTCGTGTAAGTGACCTTGCCTATAAATTGAAAGTATTAAGGACAATTCTCTATAATCAAATGGTGGTATATTTGCTTAGAATCAATGGCTCTAATAGCCTTTAACCGGAAAATAAGATCTCAAATACCCCCTTCTTTATTTATTTTTAATTTTCTATTTAATTTTAATACAAAAACCGGTTGTTTTTTATGCTATCCCTCAAAACTTAAACTATTTACTAAGAAAACCAGAACAAAAACCGACCCATTCGATAGACCCATTCATATTCGGATAAAACCCTAACCCGAAGAGAGTATTCACCCGATTCAAGATCAAACAGATCAAAACTCCCAAGTTTGGAAAATCGATTCACCTTCTCCCTCGCGAGCCAACTCTCCAACTTCGATGGTTACAAAGGAATAACCACGAAACACTAAGAAGCAAATTCGAGCAATCGGATTCGAGTTCGCAATGGGAGCCATCAGAATCGCAATCGGAGCAATCAGAGCAAGCGAATTCGCAGTCGAAGCAATCGGCCGGAAAATTGAAAGCAAAAATGTCATCCGGATGTATGTAAGATTTGATCTTTAAACACTTATTTCCAGAGTTTGTATCATCTTCTTCAGAAACCCTCTTCTTTTTCTTCTTCCGAGCTCGTTCGAATCAAAAATGGGTTTTGCGTTTGAGTGTAGAAATATTGTCGATTTTCGTAATGAGTTATAATTGTGTTGATGCATGTACTAATTGTGTCGATTCCCGACTTGTTGTGTAGGAATTTCAGTGAATTGGGAAGAACAAGAAGGGTCCGAACGAAAAATGCGTCATATATCGGATATAATTTTTTTGGCGAGATGAAGAGCATCTTAGTCAAGCAGAAGAAGAGAGAGGCGAGAGCAGCAGAAGAACCCTAACCAATTTCCCACTCGAAGTGGTAAGTAAGTTTGATAGTAGTTCGATTATATGGTGAACAAGTAGTAGAACTTGGTAACACTATTAGATTTTTGATATCTTAGTATTACAAAAATAAAAGTAAAACTTGGTAACACTTGATACAACTTGAATCGATTGCAAGATTCTGAGGATGATACAGAGTTGATGCAACCTATGCGGATGTACTTTACACCGAGTGAGTACAAGAAACAGGTGAAGATATCAACCATATGTTACATCCATAAGGCGGTGGAAAATATAAATTCTCTAAACCTCCAAGCATCCGAGAAGAATTGGTTTTACAACTACCCGCAGTTCAAGCACTTTTTCCATATGCATGCTGACAAAAACCACAAGGTTATGGGCATGTGGATGCTCCTGCTTAGAACAGCTGAAGTAGAGAAGAAAAGGGAAGCTTGATTCGTGGTCAACGGAGTCCCCATTAGGTACTCTCTCAGAGAACATGCTCTGATTTCTGAACTAGATTATCATAACTATCCAGAAAACTTCACGCAAATGGGGGGTATGAAATTTGCGCAAAGGCAATTTGGCCAAGGAGTAACGATTACCTATGCAAAAGTCGAGGAAAAGCTTCTGAAAATGAAAAAAAATTCTCCAGATAGGCTGAAGATGTGTGTCATGTACTTCCTATCTAGCATCATTGTAGGGAAGGAGAAGACAGGAGCAGGAGCCCCATATGTTGATAAGTTCTTTATAAGAGCTGTGGATGATCTTCAACTCTGTGAGAAATTTCTTTGGGGGAGATACGCATTTGATCAGAATTTGAGAGATATCAAGAAAAAAATGGATGATTATAAAGGTGTCGTCGAAAGAACATGCAAGTTTTCAAGTTTTTGTACTTCTTTGGAGGTAAACATGATTATTTGCGTATTATTGGTAATTTTTATTTGTTGTTTTCTTTTCCCTAACTCTCTAACTATATGTGTCTTGTGCTGATGCTAGCGTTTGAAGTAATTCCAAAGTTGAATAAGAAATTCCGAGAGGACCACAGTGGCGCCGAGAGCAGTTGTCCTCGTATGTGTAAGAGGAAGTTCAAGCCATCTGCAATGAAAGGATTTCCTCTTTCAGATATTTATAAAGTACTCGGTAATACTAAGGTTAGAAATCTAAACTAGTTATCCTTTACATTTTCATTATTTATGCTTGAATTCTTTTGAAAGTGTTTTTTTTATTTATATTGACAGGAAATTCAAAGTGTCTTGGTCCCAACCGATGATGAAGAAGATCTTTTAGATCGAATTATGGAAGAAGGAGATGAAGATGATGTCGATGATATTGTTGTTGATGGATGGATGAAACATATCGATAAAGGAAAAACGATATGTTTTGAGGAGATGTACCAGAAGACGTGACTTCCCAAGAAGAAGAAGAGGAGAATGAGGAGAAGGATGAGGAGGAAGAGATCGCGGCCATCCCTGTGGAGAATGCAGCCATCCGTGGGGAGAATGTGGCTACGATTAGTATGATAGTAAGGCTGGAGCTAAGAATGGACAAAAGGTTCAAGCAAATCAATGAGAAGATTGATGGATTGGATAAGAGACTAGTAGGAGTGGAAGGATATGTGAAAGAAGAATTAGATGTTAAGATGGCATTTGAAGACGGCATGAATTATCATTTTAATGATAATCAAGATGTCGGAGCTGTCATAGTCGAACTAGCCACCAAAAAGGTATACGATTTTTTTTAGGTGCATAAAATGAAAAAGTGTTACTAGGAAACACTAAGTAAAACTGGGTTTGTTTTGCAGGATCCGAAGGATCAAGGAGTTGTTCCTCCTGGAGAAGTGGTATCTACGGTGGTTGAGGAAGGAGAGAAAGAAGGAGAGAAAGAAGGAGGGAAAGAAGGAGAGAAGGAGCCAGCAGTTGAGGTAATAGTTTGTTTTGTTGTATGGTAAAATGAAAAAAGTGAGATTAGGAAACACTAAGTAAAACTGTATTTTTTGCAGGATCTGAAGGATCAAGGAGTTGTAGCTGATACGAAGAACCAATGAGTTTTGGCTCCTGAAGTAGCAGCAGTGATGTCTACGGAAGTAGACATGATGGTTGAGGAACATCAAGATAAGGAAGGAGAAGAACATAAGGAAGAAGAAGAGAAGGAAGAAGAGAAAGGAGGAGAGAATGTGATTTCAATGGACATATGTAGCCGTGTGAGTATGGTAGTAGATAAAAAGGTGAAGGTTATTAAGAGGAAAATATCATCGTCCGAGTTCGCAACTACGTCTGAGGAGAAGGTAACGGTTTTTTTTTATAATTTGAAAACAAAAATGAAATATTTTGAAATACTATAAACAAATGAATTATGATTGTGATTGCAGGCTTCCGCTGAGAAGGATCGAGAGAAGGAACCAGAAAAGGAACCAGAGAAGGAACTAGAGAAGGAACCACAGACAAAGAAGACTTACAAGAGGAGAAAAACCTGTGTTGAGGTTATGGAAGGAGAGAAGGAAGTTGTAGGAGGTGAAGGAAGAAAAATGCGTAAGAAGAACAAATCCCAACTAATTTTGCCTCCTTTGACAGAGAAAAAGGGAAAGGGAAAGGGAAAGCGAGTTACGAGGCAGAGTAAATAACAGTCCGAAGGGAACTGCTATTGTTGGTAATCATTTTAGATAAGTAATACTGGTATTCTTAGGTAAAACTGTGTTATTTGGATTGTTTGGTTTTGATGTTTAAAACTATGGTATTCGGTTATGTTGTTTGGTTTTGATGTATAAAACTATGATATTCAGTTTTTATATTGTTTGGTTCTGTGTTTAAAACTATGATGTTTAAAAGCTTAACATAAATTTCAAATAAAAACACTAAAAAGTTATTAAACCATACAAGTTCAATCAAACTACAAACAAACACTCATATGTCTATTACACAAACAAACTACTAGGTCTAAGCATTACGACCCAGTCCAAGATCCGCAACTAACTCATTCAGCTTTGCAATCTCTTCACTATTGTTGTCCAGCTCCAAACGCATTCGCTCCATTTGAAAAGGAATGTTTATGAAGCTTCCAATCAGCTTGGATTGTTCATCAAGTTTGTTCCTTAATCTAGACACCTCTTTCTCAACAGTATGCTCCCAGCATTTGTGAATGTGGTAGCCATCATTATGCACATAAAGACAAAAATCGGATGTTCAATAATGGCATTTATTTGGAAAACAAAATAAATCATCTCACCTTATACACATTGCACGTAAAGTATCTCATTCCAAGGTTAGATTCGCCTTTAATGGTCTGCTCGATGATTTGTCCACCACATGGACAAATTTTTGGAATGTCGTAGTCCCCATCAACTATGTGATAAAGTCTGTCGATTAACTTTCTAGCCCTCTTCTCGTCACCGTAGTTTGGGTCCATGGGGTCCATGGTCACTGTCAGAAGAGAGCAGAGAAGACTAAGTAAAACCAAGTATTACTTGCATTCAGTATTACAAACATAGACAAACCCCAAACCCGAATTTCATTGCGAACCCTAGAGGAACCTGAATCCCGAATGTATGGGCGAACCCTAGAGGCACACGAATCCCGAATTTCTGAGTGAACCCTAGTAGAACCCGAATCCCGAATTGTTGGGCAAACCCTAGAGGAACCCGAATCCCGAATTGCTTGGCGAACCCTAGAAAAATGTGTGCAATTAAAATTGACGTACCTTGGAGCTTCAAACCCAGAACACGCTGCAATGGGGAAGGGGGACCTCGGCTCGAGAAGAAGAAAGAGAGGAGGAAAACGGATTTTGGGCTGGAAGGGAAAGGAGTGAAAGAGAAAGATTTTCAAGATTTCTCTAACATTCCAAAATGATGGGGAAACCAGACCCAAACAAAAAATAAAAACCAGCACATAACACATGTGCGCCGCCAAATAGACACGTGCGCTGCCAAAGCGTTACTTAATTTTCACTTAATTTTCACTTAGTTTTACCTAGTTTTCAGTATTACTTGCTTCCAAACAGTGTTACTTTTGCTGTTTTTTAACTTTTATTTAGTATTACCTTGCAAAAAACTTCTATTTTTTAGTTGTATCAATCATTTAGTCAAACTTAAGTACATTCCAAGGTTTTTACGTTTTAAAAAGCGTTTTATAATTTTGTACCAATGTTTTGTATCTTAATGTGGTATATATTAACAAAGTAACCATAAAAGTGTAAGGTTGTTGATGGGAAAACGCTCAATTAATTCCCCAAGTATTCCAATTTCGCAGATTAATTCCTTAATTACCTTGTACGCAGAATAAACCCTTATTCCTAGTTTGACTTTGTAAAATTAGACTTTATTATTGTCAACGTTAAACATTAAATGTGGGACGTTAAATCTAATTTCCGAAACTCGCTCGATTCCCATATTTTCTTCACGTTCTTCTTCCCTAAATTTAAAAACCCTAAATCTACTTCCCAAACTCGTCTTTCTTAATCAAACATCAAACCATAAGTCGATTGTAAAGAAGAGAGCTTCAAATTCGCAAACTGAAAACTATGACAGGAAGAGGAAGGAAGCTTCCAATTCGAAGGCAAGAACATATCGAAAGGTGAAATCGAAATTGGATTGTTGTTATTGTTGCTGCTTGTAAATCCATCGTTGTTTCTTTTGCTTGGTGTTCATGCCATTGGCTTATGTGGTTGTTCGATTATGATGTTGATTTGTTTTATTTTCATAGGACACTGAATGAAAAAATAGTTGAATCTGATGGTGAACAAAGGGTGCATGAAGAAGAGATAGAATCGGATGCTAATGTAGGTGATGAGGAAGATTTTTGTGAAGTGATTGTAGAAGATATGGGTGGATATAAAGAGACTGAAACAGATTTGGTTGACAATACAGAGTCTGAGCTCACAGATAATCCGTTTGTTGATGTAGAAATCTGTGAAAACTTAGAAGAACATTTTGGTGACACTGCCCATGGAGATGAAAACGGTAATTCTGATGATAGTGGGGTTGATATTTGGGATGATGACAAAATACCAGATCCATTATCAGATTCTGATGAAGAGGAAGTAGAGGGTAGGCCATTCACTTATGGAGTAGGCCCTGAAGAACTTTTAGGATTAGGGAAGACATTTAATAATGCAGATGAATTCAAGTATGCACTTTTCAGGTATTCTCTAAAGATGCAGTATGATATCACGATGTACAAATCATCGTCTGACAGGCTTGGTGCAAAGTGCACACAATGGATAGAAGAAAAGTGTCCATGGAGAGTTTACTGCTCTTTTGAGAAGGGCAGAAACAAGCTGATGGTTAAGGTCTTCATCAACGAGCATATTTGTGTAAGATCAGGTTACACTAAGCTTTTGAAAAGTGGAACTATTGCACAGCTATTTGAAGAAAGGCTAAGAGTTAATCATAAAATCAAATCACAAGAGATGGTAGACGAAATCAAGAGGGAGTACAATTTGATTGTTAGTGTCCATCAGTGTAGGAGAGCGAAGACTTTACTTACAGAGAGAAGAAAGGCTAGTCATGAAGCTCATTTTGCTAGAATATGGGATTATCAAGGAGAGATACTTAAAACGAATAAAGGTTCAACTATGGAGATTGAGACAATTCCCGGACCAGTGTCCGGAAGCAAGCAAAGATTCTACCGTCTTTACGTTTGTTTTGAAGCATTGAAAAACTCTTGGAGGAAGTCATGTAGACCTATTATTGGATTAGATGCTGCATTTATGAAATGGGATATCAAATGCCAAATGTTAGCTGCGGTTGGTAGAGATGGGGATAACAGAATCTTCCCTATTGCTTGGGCAGTGGTCGAGGTAGAGGATAATCCTAATTGGTTGTGGTTTGTGCAACTTCTGAAAAAAGATTTAGACCTTAAAGATGGAACAGACATTACAATCATCTCAGATAAACACATGGTGCGTCTCAATATAACACTTTCCATGTTATTTTTTGTAATAGTTTCTTATGTTATTTGCTTTATGTGACAGGGTTTGTTAAATGCATTTCATATCGAGCTTCCGAAAGGTTAACATCGAATGTGTGCTAGACATATTTTAGAAAACTGGAAGAAGACAAACAAAGACATATAACTTGAGTGTTTGTTTTGGAAGATAGCATGAAGTTATACAAAGGAAGTCTATGATGATAACTTAGAAGCATTGAAGAAGTACAACCAAGGTGCGTTTGATACACTACAAAGTACAGCACCAGAAACATGGTCTCGGGCTTTCTTTAAACTTGGATCTTGTTGCAATGATAACTTGAACAACCTGTTAGAATCTTTCAATAGAAATGTTAGAGAGTCAAGGAGGAAACCTTTGCTTGATATGTTAACGGATGTTAGGAGTAAGTGCATGGAGAGGAATGCAAAGAGGACTATTCTAACCAACAGGTGGAAAAAAAGATTCATACCCAGAGTAGACAGAGAAATTGAGCTAAATCGGCAGAAAGCTAAGGATTGCAAAAGATACATGACCACAGGAAGTTCACATGAGATAGACTTTCATGGTGATGCTTACAGTGTTGATATGGAATTGAAAACTTGTGGATGTGGCTACTGGCAATTAAATGGGATTCCTTGTATGCATGCTATGTGTGTCATCTCAACAACAAGGTTAAATCTCAATGACTATGTCTCTGATTATTACTTGACTTCAAGGTGGCGCCAATCGTATGCTAAGGGTATGAAGCCAGTCCAAGGCATGAAGTTGTGGACACGGTTAGGTCGATTACCTGTGCTACCACCACCATCAAGATTTAATCGTGGAAGACCACACGATCATGCTAGGAGAAAAGGTCCTCATGAGTTGTCCTCTAATCCGAACAAGTTAACATGCCATTGTCGTGTGGGAACATGTTCAAACTGTAAAAAAGAAGGACATAATAAGACAAGGTGTCCTAATCCAACTGCACCTCCTCAAGCAAAACGACGGAGAGGCCGTCCAAGAAAAGACCAGGTTCATTTTTCTTTATTTGAATTCTGATTTTACTTGATTTGTGGTTTGGTTTTTCAGTTGGTTGTTTGAAATCTGTTTTTGCTTAATTTCTGGTTTGGTTCTCAATTCTTTGTTTTGCTTGTCTTATTCTAGGGAGAATCATCACAAACAAGAGTTTGTCAAGATGGATAATCACAAGGAAGATTTGGTTTCTCTCTTTAATCCATTCGCTTTTTTGAAGACTGAAAAACATGTTTCAGATTTCGGCTGCTTTATTTTAAACATGTTTCAGATTTTGTTTCTTTTATTTTAGATATGTGTTTTTCAATTTTGAATCTCTGTGGAACATATTACGATGGTGTTGGTTGTTTATTCTATTATTGGTGTTCTCTTGCATTTAGCCCAAAAAAAAAAACAGAGGAAGAAGAACAAGAACGTACATAACCAAATACATTGTCATCATCTCAAATCATCCTCTCTGAAAAATGCCCCAGAGGAACCCAATTTTCGATTCAACCCAAGTAACATTTGGCAAGCAAGCTTGCTAATTTTCTATCTTTACCATATTATTAGTTCAAGGCTGCCTCGCTAGATTCAGCTCATGGCTTCTGCGACCCTAAGAGCCGTCATGGCTTTGTAAACAGCCAAGTCTGCATTTTTGTTACTCTGAAGCCTCTTGTTCAGCTGCCTTAACAGCCACTGCCCACGTTAAATCAAACAGAAAAAATCAGTTATTTTTATTGTCAAGAGTGTATAAACAAACAAACTGAACTTTGTGGAGCTAAATCCAACTTTTATCAAGCTTAATCATCGAAATTCAACTTTTTCTCGATAAAAGTGCACAACTTTCTCTATCCTCAAATCAAATACAACAAATCAGAAGGATTTTTAGTCTAGTTCATGTGGTAATCTACTCTAATCTATTGTGCTTCGGCAAAACCTTCATCTTCATAAAACATGATATGATAAATGATAACAAAAGCCAAAACATAACAGCAAACAAGAAGCATCATTTTCTTTACTTTGAACTTGTGTAGCTTTGCGAATCTCTGCTTAGTACCAGAAATTGCTTAAAGGATTTAGAGTTTTTAATTTGGGGAAGAAGAAGATGGGAATCGATATAACACGAGTTTCAGAAATTAGATTTGACGCCCCACGTTTACTGTTTAACGTTGACAATAACTAGATCTAATTTTGCAAAGTCAAACTAGGAATGAGGGTTTATTCTGCGTACAAGGTAATCGAGGAATTAATCTGCGAATTTGGAATACTTGGGGAATTAATTGAGCGTTTTCCCGGTTGTTGATTACATTTTTCTAATAACACAAGAATTGTAATTTTCAATTTGTTGGTAATTAAGACACGTTTCTTATATTTAATAGTTAGTTACATAATGTATATTTATTTGGTTCNTCAATTTGTTGGTAATTAAGACACGTTTCTTATATTTAATAGTTAGTTACATAATGTATATTTATTTGGTTCGTGTCGTGTCATTTGTAATTTTTTTCATATTGAAAATATTTTCAAACGGAGTTGAACTTAGGCGTTCATTGTTTTGTTTTGAAAACATATATTATTATTTTTTAGGGATGATTTTATTAAATTATTGGTACTATTTTTGCAAAATAAATTTTAATTTTCTTAAAATACAAAAATATGAAATATGAAATCTACTTAAACATTCATGGGCTTAGTTGTACCGAGTCTTACAAAAAAATAGTGTCCAAGATATACAAATTAAAACACAAATCAAGCAAGAGAAGAGCACAAGTCTACTTAAACATTCATGGCTCAGTACTTTGAACCGGATCGAACCAGCTAGCCATGTTTATTCCTTGTTTTCTTTTATTGCTTGTTTTTAGACGCCTTTCTCCAACGAAGGATACCTCTTTTCCTTATTTCTTCCATTCTTTTTGGTGTAGGCCGGAAGTAAGATCTGCAAAATTTTAATTTCATCCGGAATAGTCCAATCAGACTTAGCCGGCACTGGATAAATGGTCTTGCGATATGCCTATGCCCACTGCTCCATCAAATAATAAGGCGAGCACAAATCATGAAATTGTAATCCCGATCTCTATCTTTACGCTTCATGAACTTTGTAACAGCAGCTATTGCATGCTCACAAGGATACTTATCAATATCGAAACACCTGCAAGCGCAACTTCTCCATAACAAGTTCACCACATAGGACTTCCCATCACTTCCATTGACACGTTATTCAAGCTCAAATGTGTTTAGCTCAATCACAGTTAACGTTGATGCAGTCACGCATCTACTGTGTATTAAGTTATCCACAATATGCACTAGTTTGTGTGAGCTCGATCCAGTAAGAGAGTCAATCCTATGTTTGTTAAACCATTCACCAATTTTTTCAATTATCATATCTAGCAAGGGTAATAACGGGTACTTTCTTGCTGTCCTAAAAACGTTTTTCATGGATTCCCCTATATTGCTAGTGTCTCCTGGAAAATAACACCTCACCCATTTCTCCACCTCACAGCTTTCGTACAGATACTGAGCCACATAAGGATATCTCCTACAGTAATCAACATAAACCCGGTGAAACTCAGCCACTGTGTAAATTTGACCGCAAGCTTTGAATCTAGCTGAAACTACTACGTCTTTGTTAACGTTGGAGACTTTAGTTCTCACGTTTTGGGACAAATGCATTAGACAATACCCATGCTGAGCGATCGGGTACACCTCGCGTATTGCCTTGATGAAGCTTGGATTTCTATCACTAACAAATACCAATTCAGGAGAGTCCGATATGACCGTTTTCAGCATACAGAAAAACCAATTCCAACTTGCATCTTTCTCACCATCTAGTACGCCAAACGCAATAGGATAATGGTGGTGATTAGAATCTTGAGCTGTGGCAAAAATTAGGACATCCTTATATACGGTCTTCAGGAAGTTGCATCCACAACTATCACTTTCATCATGGCTTGAAAGCCTTCGATGCTAGCTCCTAAAGCGACAAATAGGTACTTGAATTTTTTTGCTTCAACAACCACCACACTAGTTTTTGTACCAGGATTCACCTTCTCCAACATGTACATATAACTGTACAGCTGCTCATAACTTTCTTCGAGATTACCACGCACATCTCTAATAGTTTGTTTTTTTTCCTCTCAATGCGGTCGTGTATGAAACAGTTACATTAAGTCTTCCCTGAACCAGAGTGATAAGACTTTTAGGAGTTGGGGTGGCAAATTTTCATGGATAATCATCATGTAACAGAGAAGCAACTAGTCCTCGTGTGCCTTTCCTTTTAGTGATGCTTGTACTCGCAGTAGCTCTGGAGCATGTATGCATTTTTCTGTATACTCTAACGAGAAACAATCTGAATTGTTTACCTTTGCAACTCGTAAATGCCATTTACAACCTTCTTGGCGACATTTTAGCACTAATAACTTCATATCAGACTTGGCTACACCAAACACAAAACAATTCTGAAATGCAGCTTTATCAACCAACTCTTGCACTGCTTGCTTACTACCAAATTCTTGACCTACTTCTATATCCAAACCGTCTTCCCAAGACTCTATAAACTGACTATCCTGTGTAACACCTGTAGGCTCAACATATTCATCATTTCTGAAATCTTTTTCAACAGAGTTATCCTCAACGTCCAACGGATCTTCCTCCAACGGATCTTTCTGTTCTACTGGTTCTCCATTGCCTACGTTAATAGTTATGGCTCCAATATTAACTACATCATCAGTTGAATGCAACTCTTCTTCGTAATTGACACCAAAAGAGCTTCCTCGACCCACTCTAGAAAGTTGCTCGCCCCCTTTATCTATTACCATATCTTCGATGACCTCTACATGTAAAACACTTCTATAATGCTCCTCATCCATGGACGTAAGATAATTATAGACATCATCATCATCGAAAACCAATGACGATCTTTGTGGTTTGCATACCAATGGAATGAAGCTCGATTGCAGTTTCACCGTTCCTTCGTCTAACCCAATCTTTCTGCATATCCTACTCTTTAACGCCGAGTAACTTATCTCCTCAATGCATGTCTTAAATGGTAAACCGTAGATGTGACCTACAGAATTCCATATTTCATCTACTCCAGTCTTTGAATAACTTCCTTTGTAATCAAAATATAAGTTTATGGTCTTGCTCATTGTCGCCTGCAAAAAGAGTAAACAAATTATCAACATCAATCAGTAATACCAAATGCTACCAAGTTATGCTTTTTCTAAAATCAAATTGGATCATGAACCGCTTCTTTTCTACCTATGATTCACTAACTACAACATAAAACATGTTTTGTAATCCAATGTGCATGCCAAATGATTAATTGTTCTAAACCATTTCAAATCTTCAATTTCCAATTTCAGTCAATATTACTTATTCCACCAGTTATACATTCGCACTTAGTATTACCAGTTTCACCCAGTTATACATTCTTACTCAGTATTACCATTTGTTCTATAGCCATAATTCCATTCGGATTATTTCTTCCCGATCTGGAATTTTAATCTACTTACGAATTGCTACGATTTAACAGCTATAATCCATTCGTCTGCTATTCGACGCATATATCATGAGTTAGAAATCAAAATGTGCATACCAAATGGATTGAATTTCATGGGTATATCCAATTCAATCTGCAAACTCAAAAACAAATTGATATCAGATGGATTTTAATATTTACATGATTTTGATACCAGAAACGCACCTCTATTCACCGAAAATTCCCAATGCAATACCCAACTAGCTTCAATGGAGGCGGAGTCCGCGGAAGAGAGCTCGAGATGTCTTCAATGGCGTCTCTCGCCGTATCACATCTGGGAGGAGAATAAGAGGAGAGAGAAGCGATTTCATTGGTCTAGATTGCTGTTTTTTCATTGGTTGATTATAATTTTGTTTTATGAATTAATTATTTAAATGGGTTAAATGGTGGGTTGGATAGTAAGGATAGAATAGGGTTTTCATATTTGATTAAAGAAAGGAAGGGTAGATGGATCATTTTTTAAGGGTATTGGAGCCCTTCACTCATTTGCTTAACTGAAAGTGAGGGTAGTATTGAAAATGGCAATCTAAAAAGTGGTAGTTTGGACAAATTCTCCTTTTTTAGACGTTCATGACGTTAAAGTAAAAACATTTGTGATGAAATTATGAGCTGATTATGTCATTTATTTATAAGGAGAAAAATAGTTTAGAGATAGTTTTATTTTTTTAAAGCTTGTTCGATATATAAAACAAAATAAAATTAAATATAACGGGGGATACCAAATTACATATTGGCAATAGGAATCATAAAGTCAAGGATCCTCATAAAAATGAGTCCAAATGGATTAAAGAAAACAAAAACTTCAAAGAGAAGAAGGGAGGGAACATCATGAATATGAAGTGAAATGACCTAACATGAATGAGACAACGAGGTGCTTCGGTGGCTATGAAACTTTTAATCCAGAGAGAGAGTCGTTTTGAGCATACAATTTGATATAAGGAGTGTGTAAATCTATTCTCATGGCCAATATGTATTCTCATGTAATGTCAATATGATCAGATCACACCGGAAAATCATGGTTGATATTAGCTTTGGGCATAAAAACCAGATCCGGGGGATGCCACCTGAATCGACCCGAAATACGAGGTTCGGTTTGGTATCGGTTAGCCGAATGTTCCTTATCAGATTTGTTTCGGTTCTCAGTTTTGTTCGGGTATTACCCGAGACCTAAACATATACCCAAAAAACGACAACATTATACATTACATATGTTGTTTAATTTGTCGTATATTGAATTAGATCTTCAGTTTCTTAAGTCTATTGCCGGTTGCAAATCCGAGATCCTCTGGCGAACTTTTTTTTCATTCATCCTTGTAAATTGGAAAATCTTGAATCCCTAATTGATCTAAGAGCACCTCCAATGGGGGTTTTTAACATAGAGTTTTTAGAGAAAAAAATAAAAAAATAATTCAAAGCTAAATAAAATGTTAAGAACCGGTTCTTAAAAGAGAGTTTTTAGAATTGTTAAGAACTCCATACGTGTAAGTTTGTGATTGGTCGGTTCATTTTAACAAAAAAAAAATTCACAAAACATCACAAAAATTAAAACTTCACAAAACTTCACAAAATTTATGAAATGCAATAATTTTTAAGTTCTATAAAATATAAAATATAAAAGATTTAATAATTATAACAAAATAAATTCTATTTAAAATATTATAATTTTCAAAATAATATTTTTTTTATTTTTAAGAACCTCAAATGGGGTTTTACCATTGGAACCATATAATTTTAATTACTTTTCAAAATATTCTTAACTTAAACATTTTCAAAATTTGTAATTAAAATAATGCTAAGAGTCCATGAGAGGTTCTGAGTATTGGAGATGGTCTAAGCCGCTGGTCTCCTCCTACTCATTCAGCTTCATCGAAAAATTAGTCACATCTAACCTATCTCAGATTTTTCAGATTTTTTGGATTTCAATTTATTAACTCTTTCGGATACATGCCTTAGATTTTTGATTACTTGTCTTAGACTTTTGATTCATTACCATTATTCCAGATGGATTCTTCTTCACCACACATAAATTATTTTCAAAAGGATGATTATGAAGCAGATGAAACCGAAGATGCTATTAGGACTACTACTCCTGGAACTGGAAGCAAAATATAAGAAATCCAAAAAGTGCAGGTAGTTCGCTTCTGTAACGCCAAATCCCATCACTTTTGTGCCCTAGGTCTCGCATCCTAACTTGTACAACAAGAAACACACCTGCACATACTGGAAAAGGGAACAGAGGGGTGAGTAATGAATTACTGAGTGAAAATGATCATACCTGCCCACATGATCCATAATAAACATCAAACACAAAAGTATACGATTATACTAAATCATAGATATAGTCTAACATCTCAATATACTTTACTAAACACACATCAACTCATCACTTAACACTCGTGATAACAATCACACCATTTAACTTCATAAACTTCATCTATCCAACCAGCCAGTTGTAACTCACATACAACATCTGCTTATTACTCGCCCGTCGGCTGGTTATTGGGCTACCCGGGGTGAACTACTGCCCACAGTCCAGACAAACATCACCGCACAAAACTATCCGGGCTGAGCTACCGGCGTCAGTCAAGATACGACCCACATAATATAATCCTAACTTCTCAAATACAACATGCATCGCTTAACTTCGGATAACACTCGACATTTACCATCAAACATCATTCATATCTCACAATATATCAAACACTCATCATAATTCATCACTACTATATCTAGAGCTAGCATAACCTCACACATTTGAACCTAATGCATATATCTAGAGCTAGCATAACCTCACACATTTGAACCTAATGCATACTATGTGATATGATCATGGATGCGCAGCTTGAACCAGAGGAAGGAGAGCTTGAACCAGCGGATGCTTTGCTTGTACCTGAAGGAACTATGACTAGAGCAAGGACGAAGAAACTCAAAGAAGCACTTAACGGTCTGATAATTCGAGTTCAAGATCAGACAGGTCGAATGGAGACAGAAGAGAATCAGAACTTCCTGGTTTTTATTCGAGCTACATAGTCAAACTATATAGTCAAGCTATATAGTCGAACTACATATTCAATCTACATTCGTCAGCTATACAGTCGGGATATATAGTCGAGCTACATAGTTCATCTACATAGTTCGTCTATATAGTCAAGATTCTGCCAAAGGAAGGAAAAGCAGTTGAAGAGTCTAGTCGACCAAAGACAAGGGATCTGGACGTTTTCAATAGTCATTTAGAGTCTAAGAGTCATTCAAACACATCTTTAATTCTAGTCTAAGTCTTCCTAGATTTTAGCTAGGTATTAAACACATTTTTTCTTCTTTATATTCTTTGTAACTCATTTGAGAAAAACAACCATCTTTTTATTTTTATTTGAGAGTGATTCTCTTTTGTTCTTCGTGAACATTTTCGATCTAGTGTGTAATATCCATTGATCAAACCTTAGTCCGTCTTGGTGCGTCATATCCAAGGGATTAAGAGATTGTCTAGTGCGTCATATCCATTCAATCGACCTTGAATTCGACTTAGTGTGTCATATCTAAGGGATTCAAGTTCGGGTGAATCAGAAGCCATTCCGCAACTTCTGTGTGACCTTTCGATCCAACTTACCTTGTTCTTTGAGGATTCGTTTCTTCATAAGATCTAAGGCCTATCCATCTATCCAAATCCAACTAAAGAGTGGCGATTCTTGGGAGGATTGTATCACTATGGATCCACAGATAACATCCTCACCTTGGCCACTTTTATGAAGAAGAACACTTCCTCTAAGACACGCCAATAACTCGCAAATGAACCGTTGGAAACTCGATCCCACCGTTGATTACCAAGCTTTCAACACCTTGAGAATCTTTTCCAAATTCCATTCTGGCCAGAGCTCACATGAGCCTTCCTCCAACTCCTAGTGTTGCTGTGTCAAAACAGTTTTCTATAACTGGCACAACATGATGATATATATACAAAAGTAAACGCGCATATCTACTGGGTTTACCTCTGAATAAATCAACGTCTGTTTTTACACATTCCTCACAGCAAGATCTTTCCAGAGGTATCCTGATCTCAATCTAACTCTTCCTAGTTCACTGGGAAATGGCTTCGCAAAACTCCTATGTGATACTGGCAGAATTATGCATTTCTGGAAAACATAGATTTCGGCTCAACTTCCAGATCATATTGCGACCAGAATTTACCTTAAAATAAAAAATGGCTAGTTTTCGTGTATTTATGGCAACAAGAGCTTTGCAGCGACATCTAGATCATAGTCTGAATCATTATAGATCGCCGGGAAACTGCTCCACAAAAACAACTCCGTGAAACTGGAAAAATAGTTGGATATGTCCGATTGAATTAATGATATCTAATGCTACATACATCCAAATCCCGCGATATCGGGTGTTCTGGAAAGCTAAGAGAAAGATCTTTCGAATGATAGTAAGATCGAGTTCTGGGTACTTCATAGATGACGGGAAAAGCCCTTGCAAGATGACTGAACGGAGGGTTGGCGGCTGGGCTGCATAAATTCCAGCAGAGTTTCACTTTTGGTGATTTCGGTACTATCCCTTCTGTTGAACGGCGGTATTATATAGGGGAAGGGGAAGGGTGCACTAAAACTTAGGTTAGGCCTTAGACGTGGGCCTTACGTTGTGAGCCTTTAGGGTTTTAAGGGGTTGGCCATGACAGCTTCCATCTAAGTCGAAAAAGAAAACTACTACAACAAGCTCATTTGTATGGGATCACTTTAAAGAACCGTGGCGGAGGATAAATGACAATGTCATTACTGTGTTAGGGTTATGTGTTGTGCAACATCGTCTGGAACTTCATGTTTGAAAAAGCATCTAGATGTTTGCAGGTGATTCGTGGTATGGAATGAAACTAAACCTCAAGCTCAACACATTCTAAATCCTAAAGGTGAATGAGGTAATTTAAAGTTGTCAAAAGTTTATGAACCTATTCTTAGGGAAGTGTCTAATGAGATGCTTGTTTTTGGTGAATTACCATTATCATTCATTGAAACTTTGTCTTCGAGACATTTTTGCAATAGGGTTGATAACACTCATATTTTACCCATTTTAACTATCATAAGTGAGCATTTTAATAAGTATTACACTCAGTTTTAAATGAATTTATATTATTTTCGAGTATATGTATGGTCAGAACTATTTTCAAGTTAATTTAGCAAAAATGATGTAAAATGCAGCTTTTTGGAGCAAAACGGCATTTTAGACAAATTCGGACTGCCAGAAGTTTAACATCCAATCAAGACCGTTCCACCACGCGATCTTTCTCAAATTTGTACACCAAATATAAGGAAATTTTAGATTTTATATCTAAGTGGTTTGAAGGCAAACTAATGCTTAGATCTGGAGTTTTAGCATTTTTAATAAAGACATGTTATGTAGTCTCGCGAAAGGAGTAAGAGCAGAAATGAAGGTTTTACCACTTGGATGATTCGCCGCGCCACTAAGGCTCGAGCTTGCGGCCAAGGCTCTCTCCACCACACTACTGGCTACCCAGGTCGTGGCCAACCACCTCTTGGCCGCGCCACGAAGAGTCGATGGCCAGACCAACACAAAAGTGTTTTTCAAGCCCGTTTGCCAACACGTCAAGCCCAATTGGCGTCAAACTTAAGAAAAAACTAAGTAACGCCTAAGAAGACATCAAGACCTATATATACTCGATGTTTAGGAATTTATTAAGTATTCAAATTATTATTTTCGTAGCCACCCAAAACACGCAGCCGCATAAGGCTTTTTAACTCTTTGTTCATCCTCTTTGAGGGGGAAAGAGATCTTCTCTTGTACCCTCCTACTTTTCTTTGTTTAATTCAAGCATGCATTCATCTCTTATGTCTCTGCTTGCCCCAATCATGTTAGATTAGATTTATTTTATTGAGTTTCTAAGGGTTATTCAAAGGAGATCTCAAAACTATTTTAGATAAGTATTGTTCAATGATTGCTTAGCCGTATTTTGGGATTTTCTTTCATCTAAGTTTATTCTTATTGCATGGATCTAGCGTATCTAACTAGAGACTGATCTTAGGATTATTTAGAACCGCTAATGTGTTGAATTTATTAGTCGGATCTTGCTTAGATGAGCAGTCGCGTCGTAAGATATGAAAGCATACTTACCGAGTGTCGTGAATGCTATAAATAACTCGATCACATATTGCGTGTTTGATTGCGTCGTAGGATACGAAAGCATAACAACACAGTAGTTAAAACATAGACGATCTATTATATGGAAGTATATAAATCATAAAACCAGTGATTTAAGTTTAGGGAAAATAGGCCTAGTCTCGTTTGTTTTGCGTTAATTCTTGTTTGTTCTGTATTAAACCCCAGAGATCTCCCGAAGAACTCAAAGATTTGTTTGCTTATTTTTATTTGCTTTTACTTTCGTTCTTGCTACCGTCCGCTAAACACACAACCCACAACCCCCTTTGTCTTAGGAGCACTTTCTAACCGTTGTTAATTTTGCAGCTAGGCGTAGATTCCCTGTGGATTAATACCTTACTACAATGTACATCCTGCGCCGTTTTATGCACACGTGTGCGCCGCAAAAATTGCACTTAGTTGTTCACGAGATTTCAGTTATACCAATTTTCAAAAAGTTTACAGCTGGTTTTACCCAGTTAAAGTATGTCTCCTAGGATATTATGCATTAATTGGTTTTAAAACTCATTTCATGTGTCTTTAGCATCCTAGAGTGGTTAGTATTAGCAAAGTAATCTTGAAAGTGTATGTCTTTGTTATGAAAATATGCTAATAACAACCACTGTGCTATAAAATTATTTTACCCACTAAATACACAATTTTTTTTTAACATTTAATAGTTAATTATCTAACATAAATTTGTTTGTTTCGTAATGTTGGTTTGTTTTTCTAATAAATTTATAAAATTAAAATTAAAATGAGTTATAAATACTCTCAGTTACACCAGTTATACATATAATATTTCGAAGACACAAATTAAGCTACACTACTACTACTACTACCACAATCAAAATATTCATACAACGTCGAACTTCCTCTTCCTCTTCCTCTCCCTCTTCCTCGGTGTTCTCCAACTGATGGGAACCTAGTTTCTTGCAGTCTTCCTTTTTTCTTTACATAATCTGGTGGTATGACACACAAATCTCGTATATGGTCAGGAACCATCCAATCCACATATGTTCGGGTACCAGGATTCATCAACTCCAACATGTACATATAAGAATACACCATCTGATAACTCTCTGTTGGACTTCCCCGCACATCATTAGCAGCTTCTTTTTTTCCTCTCAACACAGTAGAGTATGATACTTTAACACCAAATCTTCCTTGAACCATACCAATAAGATTTTTTGGAGTTGGAGTTGGAGTGTCGAACTCACCTGGATAATCATCATGCAAAACAGATGCAACTAATCGTGGTGTGCCTTTCCTTCTATTTTTGGTTGTAACTGATGTAGCTCGAGAGCATGTATGCATCTTGTTATAACTTCTAACCGAGAAACCATCTGAATTCATAAGCTTTGCAGCTCGTAAAGACCACTTGCAACCATCTTTTTCTTCACGACATTTTACCACATATCGTTTTCTATCAGACTTGATTGTATCAACCTCAAAACAATTCATATGTGATGCTTTGTGAACTAAATCTTGCACTGTCTGCTTACTTCTAAATTATTGACCTAAAGTCATAGCAATATCATCTTCTCATGCATTATTTACACATGCCTCTTCTTCTACAGCTGGTGTGATCTCATTATCTTCAGACATACCAAAGTAATCCTCATTACCAAGTTCTTATTCACGTGAAACATTTTCAGCTTCATGGGTTTCTGATGGTTCGCCTGTGTAAAGACTAATGATACCATCATTAACATTTATACCACTTAAAAACCGCTCATCATTACGTACACCATATTCACTTTCATGTTCCTCTCTTAAAAATTGCACAAATCCCTGATTTTGTTTAACATCTTTCACGATCTCCACATGCAAAATACTTCTACATGTATCGTTGTTCACTTGCATTAGATAACCAAAAACTTTGTCATCATTCCATATATATGATGGTTTCTTAGGACCCACTACCAATGGAAAGTAACTAACTTTCAGCTGCGTTTTAGCTTCATTTATCTTCATCTCTTTGCAAATTCCATCAACAAACTCAGAATAAGTGACCTCCTCAACAGATGTCTTCATCACTAAAGTGTGAATTTCATCTTCTCCTGACACCCATTTTATGTCATCACCATCCTTTGAATAACGTCCCCCATAATCGAAACATCTGACTGTGCAACGAGCTTTATTCATTGTCCCTTGAACAAGAATAACAAATATCATTAGTTCTCTCACTAATACCAGCTGCTCTCAACAATACCCGAAATCTTAGTAATACCAGCTGCTCTCAGTAATACCCAATATCTTAGTAATAACAGTTGTTCTCAGTAATACCCGATATCTTAGTAATAACAGTTGGCCTAGTAATACCCGGTTTTGTCACCCATAAAATTTCTATTTAACTACGGATCTAGTACGATTTACGACGATTCAGAATGATTCATTGTCATTTAACCATTCTAATTACCCTCATTTACCAATGTATGACCCTATCGAATCAATTGAGCAAAGAATTTCAAAAACCCAATGACCAAAAAAAAATCAAGAGATATTGTATGATTTCCTATGATTCAAAGCGCAACTATTCTATTCATAAGCACGATTTAGTTTTATTTATAAAGCAGTTAATAGACATTGCATCCGTAGCTGCAAAAAAATTACCTTTAGAAGTTTCAATGGAGCTTGGAGATGGAGAACATGGAGAACAATGGAGAAGTCGTGGGTTTTGGAGGGGATGGAGAAGATGAATTGAATAGTGGGACCCATTGGTGGTTGAATTGTTAGTTGAAAGAAATTAATTTTTTTTTTGTTTTTGAATTAAATATTAAAGTATTTAGTAATTGAATTTTGATTTAATTTTAATGGAAAGGAAGGAAGGGTAGAAATATCTCAAATACCCCCTTCTTTTTTTTTAATTTTTTATTTAATTTTAATACAAAAACCCGTTGTTTTTTATGCTATCCCTCAAAACTTAAACTATTTACTAAGAAAACCAGAACAAAAACTGACCCATTCGATAGACCCATTCATATTCGGATAAAACCCTAACCCGAAGAGAGTATTCACCCGATTCAAGATCAAACGGATTCAGATCAAACGGATCAAAACGCCCAAATTTGAAAAATCGATTCACCTTCTCCCTCGCGATCCAACTCTCTAACTTCGACGGTTACAAAGGAATAACTATGAAACACTAAGAAGCAAATTGGAGCAATCGGATTCGAGTTCGCAATGGGAGCCATCAGAATCGCAATCGGAGCAATCAGAGCAAGCAGATTCGCAGTCGGAGCAATCGGCCAGAAAATTGAAAGCAAAAATGTCATCCGGAGGTATGTAAGATTCAATCTTTAAACACTTATTTCCAGAATTTGTATCATCTTCTTCAGAAACCCTCTTCTTCTTCTTCTTCCGAGCTCGTTCGAATCAAAAATGGGTTGCGTTTGAGTGTAGAAATATTGTCGATTTTCGTAATGAGTTATAATTGTGTTGATGCATGTACTAATTGTGTCGATTCCCGACTTGTTGTGTAGGAATTTCAGTGAATTGGGAAGAACAAGAAGGGTCCGAACGAAAAATGCGTCATATATCGGATATAATTTTTTTGGCGAGATGAAGAGCATCTTAGTCAAGCAGAAGAAGAGAGAGGCGAGAGCAGCAGAAGAACCCTAACCAATTTCCCACTCGAAGTGGTAAGTAAGTTCGATAGTAGTTCGATTATATGGTGAACAAGTAGTAGAACTTGGTAACACTATTAGATTTTTGATATCTTAGTATTACAAAAATAAAAGTAAAACTTGGTAACACTTTATACAACTTGAATCGATTGCAAGATTCTGAGGATGATACAGAGTTGATGCAACCTATGCGGATGTACTTTACACCGAGTGAGTACAAGAAACATGTGAAGATATCAACCATATGTTACATCCATAAGGTGGTGGAAAATATAAATTCTCTATACCTCCAAGCTTCCGAGAAGAATTTGTTTTACAACTACCCGCAGTTCAAGCACTTTTTCCATATGCATGCTGACAAAAACCACAAGGTTATGGGCATGTGGATGCTCCTGCTTAGAACAGCTGAAGTAGAGAAGAAAAAGGAAGCTTGATTCGTGGTCAACGGAGTCCCCATTAGGTACTCTCTCAGAGAACATGCTCTGATTTCTGGACTAGATTGTCATAACTATCCAGAAAACTTCACGCAAATAGGGGGTATGAAATTTGCGCAAAGGCAATTTGGCCAAGGAGTAACGATTACCTATGCAAAAGTCGAGGAAAAGCTTCTGAAAATGAAGAAACATTCTCCAGATTGGCTGAAGATGTGTGTCATGTACTTCCTATCTAGCATCATTGTAGGGAAGGAGAAGACAGGAGCAGGAGCACCATATGTTGATAAGTTTTTATAAGAGATGTGGATGATCTTTAACTCTGTGAGAAATTTCCTTGGGGGAGATACGCATTTGATCAGAATTTGAGAGATATCCAGAAAAAATGGATGATTATAAAGGTGTCGTCGAAAGAACATGTAAGTTTTCAAGTTTTTGTACTTCTTTGGAGGTAACATGATTATTTGCGTATTCTTAGTAATTTTTATTTGTTGTTTTCTTTTCCCTAACTCTCTAACTATATGTGTCTTGTGCAGATGCTAGCGTTTGAAGCAATTCCAAAGTTGAATAAGAAATTCCGAGAGGACCACAGAGGCGCCGAGAGCAGTTGTCCTCATATGTGTAAGAGGAAGTTCACGCCATCTGCAATGAAAGGATTTCTTCTTTCAGATATTTATGAAGTACTCGGTAATACTAACGTTAGAAATCTAAACTAGTTATCCTTTACATTTTCATTATTTATGCTTGAATTCTTTTGAAAGTGTTTTCTTTATTTATATTGACAGGAAATTCAAAGTGTCTTGGTCCCAACCGATGATGAAGAAGATCTTTTAGATCGAATTATGGAAGAAGGAGATGAAGATGATGTCGATGATATTGTTGTTGATGGATGGTGAAACATATCGATAAAGGAAAAACGATATGTTTTGAGGAGATGTACCAGAAGACGTGACTTCCCAAGAAGAAGAAGAGGAGAATGAGGAGGATGAGGAGGATGAGGAGGAAGAGATCGCGGCCATCCCTGGGGAGAATGTGGCTACGATTAGTATGATAGTAAGGCTGGAGCTAAGCATGGACAAAAGGTTCAAGCAAATCAATGAGAAGATTGATGGATTGGATAAGAGAGTTGTAGGAGTGGAAGGATATGTGAAAGAACAATTAGATGTTAGGATGGCATTTGAAGACGGCATGGATTATCATTTTCATGATAATCAAGATGCTGGAGTTGTCACAGTCGAACTAGCCACCAAAAAGGTATACGATTTTTTTAGGAGCATAAAATGAAAAAGTGTTACTAGGAAACACTAAGTAAAACTGGGTTTGTTTTGCAGGATCCGAAGGATCAATGAGTTGTTCCTCCTGGAGAAGTGGTATCTACGGTGGTTGAGGAAGGAGAGAAAGAAGGAGGGAAAGAAGGAGAGAAGGAGCCAGCAGTTAAGGTAATAGTTTGTTTTGTTGTATGGTAAAATGAAAAAAAAGTGAGATTAGGAAACACTAAGTAAAACTGTATTTTTTTGCAGGATGTGAAGGATCAAGGAGTTGTAGCTGATACGGAGAACCAAGGAGTTGTGGCTCCTGAAGTAGCAGCAATGATGTCTACGGAAGTAGACAAGGTGGTTGAGGAACATCAAGATAAGGAAGGAGAAGAACAGAAGGAAGAAGAAGAGAAGGAAGAAGAGAAAGGAGGAGAGAATGTGATTTCAATGGACATATGTAGCCGTGTGAGTATGGTAGTAGATAAAAAGGTGAAGGTTATTAAGAGGAAAAGATCATCGTCCGAGTTCGCAACTACGTCTAAGTAGAAGGTAACGGTTTTTTTTTATAATTTGAAAACAAAAATGAAATATTTTGAAATACTATAAACAAATGAATTATGATTGTGATTGCAGGCTTCCGCTGAGAAGGATCGAGAGAAGGAACCAGAAAAGGAACCAGAGAAGGAACTAGAGAAGGAACCACAGACAAAGAAGACTTATAAGAGGAGAAAAACCTGTGTTGAGGTTATGGAAGGAGAGAAGGAAGTTGTAGGAGGTGAAGGAAGAAAAATGCGTAAGAAGAACAAATCCTAACTAATTTTGCCTCATTTGACAGAGGAAAAGGGAAAGGGAAAGGGAAAGCGAGTTACGAGGCAGAGTAAATAACAATCCGAAGGGAACTGATATTGTTGTTAATCATTTTAGATATGTAATACCGGTATTCTTAGGTAAAACTGTGTTATTTGGATTGTTTGGTTTTGATGTTTCAAACTATGATATTCAGTTTTTATGTTGTTTGGTTTTGATGTATAAAACTATGATATTCAGTATTTATATTGTTTGGTTATGTGTTTAAAACTATGATGGTTAAAAGCTTAACATAAATTTCAAATAAAAACACTAAAAAAGTTATTAAACCATACAAGTTCAATCAAACTACAAACAAACACTTATATGTCTATTACACAAACAAACTACTAGGTCTAAGTATTACGACCCACTCCAAGATCTACAACTAACTCATTCAGCTTTGCAATCTCTTCACTATTGTTGTCCAGCTCCAAACGCATTCGTTCCATTTGAAAATGATTGTTCATCAAGTTTGTTCCTTAATCTAGCATTTGTGAATGTGGTAGCCATCATTCTGCACATAAAGACAAAAATCGGATGTTCAATAATGGCATTTATTTGGAAAACAAAATAAATCATCTCACCTTATACACATTGCACGTAAAGTATCTCATTTTTAGGTTGGATTCGCCTTTAATGGTCTGCTCGATGATTTGTCCACCACATGGACAAATTTTTGGAATGTCGTAATCCCCATCAACTATGTGATAAAGTATGTCGATTAACTTCCTAACCCTCTTCTCGTCACCGTAGTTTGGGTCCATGGGGTCCATGGTCATTGTCAGAGAGAGCAGAGAAGACTAAGTAAAACCAAGTATTACTTGCATTCAGTATTACATAGACAAACATAGACAAACCCCAAACCCAAATTTCATTGAGAACTCTAGAGGAACCTGAATCCCGAATTTATGGGTGAACCCTAGAGGCACACGAATCCTGAATTTCTGAGCGAACCTTAGTAGAACCCGAATCCTGAATTTTTGGGCGAACCCTAGAGGAACCCGAATCCCGAATTGGCGAACCCTAGAAAAATGTGTGCAATTAAAATTGACGTACCTTGGAGTTTTAAACCCAGAACATGCTGCAATGGGGAAGGGGGACCTCGGCTCGAGAAGAAGAAAGAGAGGAGGAAAACGGATTTCGGACTGGAAGGGAAAGGAGTGAAAGTGAAAGATTTTCAAGATTTCTCTTACATTCCAAAATGATGGGGAAACCGGGCTCAAACAAAAAATAAAAACCAGCACATAACACATGTGCGCCGCCAAATAGACACGTGGGCCGTCAAAGCGTTACTTTTTCACTTAACTCTCACTTAGTTTTACCTAGTTTTTCAGTATTACTTGCTTTCAAACAGTGTTACTTTTGCTGTTTTTTAACTTTTATTTAGTATTACCTTGCAAAAAACTTTTATTTTTTAGTTGTATCAATCATTTAGTCAACTTAAGTACATTCCAAGGTTTTTACGTTTTAAAAAGCGTTTTATAATTTTGTACCAATTTTTTGCATCTTAATATGGTATATATTAACAAAGTAACCATAAAAGTGTAAGGTTGTTGATTACATTTTTCTAATAACACAAGAATTGTAATTTTCAATTTGTTGGTAATTAAGACACGTTTCTTATATTTAATAGTTAGTTACATAATGTATATTTATTTGGTTCGTGTCGTGTCATTTGTAATTTTTTTTCATATTGAAAATATTTTCAAACAGAGTTGAACTTAGGCGTTCATTGTTTTGTTTTGAAAACATATATTATTTTTTTAGGGATGATTTTAATAAATTATTGGTACTATTTTTGCAAAATAAATTTTAATTTTCTTAAAATACAAAACTATGAAATATGAAATCTACTTAAACATTTATGGGCTTAGTTGTGCCGAGTCTTACAAAAAAAATAGTGTCCAAGATATACAAATTCAAACACAAATCAAGCAAGAGAAGAACACAAATCTACTTAAACATTCATGGCTCAGTACTTTGAACCGGATCGAACCAGCTAGCCATGTTTATTCCTGATTTTCTTTTATTGCTTGTTTTTAGACTCCTTTCTCCAACCGAAGGATACCTCTTTTCCTTATTTCTTCCCTTCTTTTTGGTGTAGGCCGGAGGTAAGATCTGCAAAATTTTAATTTCATCCGAAATAGTCCAATCAGACTTAGCCGGCACTGGATAAATGGTCTTGCGATATGCCAATGCCCACTAGTTTGTGTGAGCTCGATCCAGTAAGAGAGTCAATCCTATGTTTGTTAAACCATTCACCAATTTTTTCAATTATCGTATCTAGCAAGGGTAATAACGTGTATTTTCTTGTTGTCCTAAAAATGTTTTTCATGGTTTCCCCTATATTGCTAGTGTCTATATTGTACATTTTTCATGGAAAATAACACCTCACCCATTTCTCCACCTAACAGCTTCATACAGATACTGAGCCACATAAGGATATCTCCTACAGTAATCAGCATAAACCCGGTGAAACTCAGCCACTGTGTAAATCTGACCGCAAGCTTTGAATCTAGCTGAAACTACTACGTCTTTGTTAACGTTGGAGACTTTAGTTCTCACGTTTTGGGACAAATTCATTAGACAATACTCATGCTGAGCGATCGGGTACACCTCACTTATTGCCTTGATGAGGCTTGGATTTCTATCACTAACAAATACCAACTCAGGAGAGTCCGGTATGACCATTTTCAGCATACAGAAAAACTAATTCCAACTTGCATCTTTCTCACCATCTAGTACGCCAAACGCAATAGGATAATGGTGGTGATTAGCTGTGGCAAAAATTAGGACATCCTTATATACCGTCTTCAGGAAGTTGCATCCACAACTATCACTTTCCTCATGGCTTGAAAGCCTTCGATGCTAGCTTCGACAAATAGGTACTTGAATTTTTTTTCTTTATCAACCACCACACTAGTTTTTGTACCAGGATTCACCTTCTCCAACATGTACATATAATTGTACAACTGCTCATTACTTTCTTCGAGATTACCACGCACATCTCTAATAGCTTGTTTTTTTCCTCTCAATGCGGTCGAGTATGAAACAGTTACATCAAGTCTTCCCTGAACCAGAGTGATAAGAATTTTAGGAGTTGGGGTGGCAAATTGTCCTGGATAATCATCATGTAACACAGAAGCAACTAGTCCTCGATTGCCTTTCCTTTTCGTGATGCTTGTACTCGAAGTAGCTCTGGAGCATGTATGCATTTTTCTATATACTCTAACGGAGAAACAATCCGAATTGTTTACCTTTGCAACTCGTAAATGCCATTTACAACCTTCTTGGCGACATTTTAGCACTAATAACTTCATATCAGACTTCCTACACCAAACACAAAACAATTCTGAAATGCAGCTTTATCAACCAACTCTTACACTGCTTGCTTACTACCAAATTCTTGACCTACTTCTATATCCAAACCGTCTTCCCAAGACTCTATTAACTGACTATCCTGTGTAACACCTGTAGGCTCAACATATTCATCATTTCTGAAATCTTTTTCAACAGAGTTATCCTCAACGTCCAACGGATCTTCCTCCAACGGATCTTTCTGTTCTACTGGTTCTCCATTGCCTACGTTAATAGTTATGGCTCCAATATTAACTACATCATCAGTTGAATGCAACTCTTCTTCGTAATTGACACCAAAAGAGCTTCCTCGACCCACTCTAGAAAGTTGCTCGCCCCCTTTATCTATTACCATATCTTCAATGACCTCTACATGTAAAACACTTCTATAATGCTCCTCATCCATGGACGTAAGATAATTATAGACATCATCATCATCGAAAACCAATGACGATCTTTGTGGTTTGCATACCAATGGAATGAAGCTCAATTGCAGTTTCACCGTTCCTTCGTCTAACCCAATCTTTCTGCATATCCTACTCTTTAACGTCGAGTAACTTATCTCCTCAATGCATGTCTTAAATGGTAAACCGTAGATGTGACCTACAGAATTCCATATTTCATCTACTCCAGTCTTTGAATAACTTCCTTTGTAATCAAAATATAAGTTTATGGTCTTGCTCATTGTCGCCTGCAAAAAGAGTAAACAAATTATCAACATCAATCAGTAATACCAAATGCTACCAAGTTATGCTTTGTTTAAAATCAAATTGGATCATGAACCGCTTCTTTTCTACCTATGATTCACTAACTACAACATAAAACATGTTTTGTAATCCAATGTGCATGCCAAATGATTAATTGTTCTAAACCATTTCAAATCTTCAATTTCCAATTTAAGTTAGTATTACTTATTCCACCAGTTATATATTCGCACTTAGTATTACCAGTTCCACCCAGTTATACATTCTTACTCAGTATTACCATTTGTTCTATCGCCACAATTCCATTCGGATTATTTCTTCCCGATATGGGATTTTAATCTACTTACGAATTGCTACGATTCAACAGCTATAATCCATTCTTCTGCTATTCGACGCATACCTCATGGGTTAGAAATCAAAATGTGCATACCAAATGGATTGAATTTCATGGGTATATCCAATTCAATTTGAAAATCAAAAACAAATTGATATCAGACGGATTTTAATATATACATGATTTCGATACCAGCAACGCACCTCTATTCACCGAAAATTCCCAATGCAATACCCAACTAGCTTCAATGGAGGCGGAGTCCGCGGAAGAGAGCTCGAGCTGTCTTCAATGGCGTCTCTCGCCGTATCGCGTCTGGGAGGAGAAGAAGAGGTGAGAGAAGCGATTTCATTGGTCTAGATTGCTGTTTTTTCATTGGTTGATTATAATTTTGTTTTATAAATTAATTATTTAAATGGGTTAAATGGTGGGTTGGATAGTAAAGATAGAATAGGGTTTTCATATTTGATTAAAGAGAGGAAGGGTATGAAGATTAAAGAAAGGGTAGATGGATCTTTTTTTTAAGGGTATTGGAGCTCTTCACTCATTTGCTTAACTGAAAGTGAGGGTAGTATTGAAAATGGCAATCTAAAAAGTGGTAGTTTGGACAAATTCTCTTTTTTTTAGACGTTCATGACGTTAAAGTAAAAAAAAAATTGATGAAATTATGAGCTGATTATGTCATTTATTTATAAGGAGGAAAATAGTTTAGAGATAGTTTTATTTTTTTAAAGCTTGTTCGATATATAAAACAAAAAAAAAATATAATGGGGGATACCAAATTACATATTGGCAATAGGAATCATAAAATCGAGGATCCTCATAAAAATGAGTCCAAATGGATTAAAGAAAACAAAAACTTCAAAGAGAAGAAGGGAGAAAATCATGAATAGGAAGTGAAATGACATAACATGAATGAGACAACGAGGTGTTTCGGTGGCTATGAGACTTTTAATCCAGAGAGAGTAGTTTCGAGCATACAATTGGATATAAGGAGTGCGTAAATCTATTCTCATGGCCAATATGTATTCTCATGTAATGTCAATATGATCAGATCACACCGGAAAATCATGGTTGATATTAGCTTTGGGCATAAAAACCAGATCCGGGGGATGCCACCTGAATCGACCCGAAATACGAGGTTCGGTTTGGTATCGGTTAGCCGAATGGTTCCGTATCAGATTTGTTTCGATTCTCAGTTTTGTTCGGGTATTACCCGAACAGATACCCAAAAAAACGACAACATTATACATTACATATGTTGTTTAATTTGTCGTATATTGAATCAGATCTTCAGTTTCTTAAGTCTATTGCCGGTTGCAAATCTGAGATCCCCTAGCGAACTTTTTTTTCATTCATCCTTGTAAATTGGAAAATCTTGAATCCCTAATTGATCTAAGAGCACCTCCAATGGGGGTTTTTAACATAGAGTTTTTAGAGAAAAAAATATAAAAAAATAATTCAAAACTAAATATAATGTTAACAACCGGTTCTTAAAAGAGAGTTTTTAGAATTGTTAAGAACCCCATACATGTCAGTTTGTGATTGATCGGATCATTTTAACAAAAAAAAAATTCACAAAACTTCACAAAAATTAAAATTTCACAAAACTTTACAAAAATTAAAACTTCACAAAACTTCACAAAATTAAAACTTCACAAAATTAACTCTTCACAAAATTTATGAAATGCAATAATTTTTAAGTTTTATAAAATATAAAATATTTAATAATTTAAACAAAATAAATTCTACTTAAAATATAATAATTTTCAAAATAATTTTTTTTTATTTTTAAGAACCTCAAGTGAGGTTTTATCATTGGAATCATACAATTTTAATTACTTTTAAAAATGTTCTTAACTTAAACGTTTTCAAAATTTATAATTAAAATAATGCTAATAATCCATGAGAGGTTCTGAGCATTGGAGATGGTCTAAGCCGCTGGTCTCCTCCTACTCATTCAGCTTCGTCGAAAAATTAGTCACATGTAACCTATTTTAGATTTTTCAGATTTTTGGATTTCAATTTATTATCTCTTTCGGATACATGCCTTTGCCTTAGATTTTTGATTACGTGTCTTAGATTTTTGATTCATTACCATTATTCGAGATGGATGCTTCTTCACCACACATGAATGATTTTCAAAAGGATGATTATGAAGCAGAAGAAACCGAAGATGCTTTTAGGACTACTACTCCTAGAACTGGAAGCAAAATATAAGAAATCCAACAAGTGAAGGTAGTTCGCTTCTATAACGCCCAATCCCATCACTTTTGTGCCTTAGGTCTCACATCCTAACTTGCACAACAAGAAACACACATGCACACAGTGGAAAAGGGAAAAGAGGGGTGAGTAATGAATTACTCAGTGAAATGATCATACATGCCCACATGATCCATAATAAACATCAAACATAAAAGTATACGATTATAATAAATCATAGATATAGTCTAACATCTCAATATACTTTACTAAACACACATCAACTCATCACTTAACACTCGTGATAACAATCACAACATTTAACTTCATAAATTTCATCTCTCCAACCAGTCAGTTGTAACTCACATACAACATCTGCTTATTACTCGCCCGTCGGCTGATTAATGGGCTGTCCGGGGTGAAGCCCACAGTCCAGACAAACATCACCGCATAAAACTACCCGGGCTGAGCTACCGGCGTCAGTCAAGATACGGCCCACACAATATAATCCTAACTTCTCAAATACAACATGCATCGCTTAACTTCGGATAACACTCAACATTTCATATCAAACATCATTCATATCTCACAATATATCAAACACTCATCATAATTCTTCACTACTATATCTAGAGCTAGCATAACCTCACACATTTGAACCTAATGCATACNTTATAAATTAATTATTTAAATGGGTTAAATGGTGGGTTGGATAGTAAAGATAGAATAGGGTTTTCATATTTGATTAAAGAGAGGAAGGGTATGAAGATTAAAGAAAGGGTAGATGGATCTTTTTTTTAAGGGTATTGGAGCTCTTCACTCATTTGCTTAACTGAAAGTGAGGGTAGTATTGAAAATGGCAATCTAAAAAGTGGTAGTTTGGACAAATTCTCTTTTTTTTAGACGTTCATGACGTTAAAGTAAAAAAAAAATTGATGAAATTATGAGCTGATTATGTCATTTATTTATAAGGAGGAAAATAGTTTAGAGATAGTTTTATTTTTTTAAAGCTTGTTCGATATATAAAACAAAAAAAAAATATAATGGGGGATACCAAATTACATATTGGCAATAGGAATCATAAAATCGAGGATCCTCATAAAAATGAGTCCAAATGGATTAAAGAAAACAAAAACTTCAAAGAGAAGAAGGGAGAAAATCATGAATAGGAAGTGAAATGACATAACATGAATGAGACAACGAGGTGTTTCGGTGGCTATGAGACTTTTAATCCAGAGAGAGTAGTTTCGAGCATACAATTGGATATAAGGAGTGCGTAAATCTATTCTCATGGCCAATATGTATTCTCATGTAATGTCAATATGATCAGATCACACCGGAAAATCATGGTTGATATTAGCTTTGGGCATAAAAACCAGATCCGGGGGATGCCACCTGAATCGACCCGAAATACGAGGTTCGGTTTGGTATCGGTTAGCCGAATGGTTCCGTATCAGATTTGTTTCGATTCTCAGTTTTGTTCGGGTATTACCCGAACAGATACCCAAAAAAACGACAACATTATACATTACATATGTTGTTTAATTTGTCGTATATTGAATCAGATCTTCAGTTTCTTAAGTCTATTGCCGGTTGCAAATCTGAGATCCCCTAGCGAACTTTTTTTTCATTCATCCTTGTAAATTGGAAAATCTTGAATCCCTAATTGATCTAAGAGCACCTCCAATGGGGGTTTTTAACATAGAGTTTTTAGAGAAAAAAATATAAAAAAATAATTCAAAACTAAATATAATGTTAACAACCGGTTCTTAAAAGAGAGTTTTTAGAATTGTTAAGAACCCCATACATGTCAGTTTGTGATTGATCGGATCATTTTAACAAAAAAAAAATTCACAAAACTTCACAAAAATTAAAATTTCACAAAACTTTACAAAAATTAAAACTTCACAAAACTTCACAAAATTAAAACTTCACAAAATTAACTCTTCACAAAATTTATGAAATGCAATAATTTTTAAGTTTTATAAAATATAAAATATTTAATAATTTAAACAAAATAAATTCTACTTAAAATATAATAATTTTCAAAATAATTTTTTTTTATTTTTAAGAACCTCAAGTGAGGTTTTATCATTGGAATCATACAATTTTAATTACTTTTAAAAATGTTCTTAACTTAAACGTTTTCAAAATTTATAATTAAAATAATGCTAATAATCCATGAGAGGTTCTGAGCATTGGAGATGGTCTAAGCCGCTGGTCTCCTCCTACTCATTCAGCTTCGTCGAAAAATTAGTCACATGTAACCTATTTTAGATTTTTCAGATTTTTGGATTTCAATTTATTATCTCTTTCGGATACATGCCTTTGCCTTAGATTTTTGATTACGTGTCTTAGATTTTTGATTCATTACCATTATTCGAGATGGATGCTTCTTCACCACACATGAATGATTTTCAAAAGGATGATTATGAAGCAGAAGAAACCGAAGATGCTTTTAGGACTACTACTCCTAGAACTGGAAGCAAAATATAAGAAATCCAACAAGTGAAGGTAGTTCGCTTCTATAACGCCCAATCCCATCACTTTTGTGCCTTAGGTCTCACATCCTAACTTGCACAACAAGAAACACACATGCACACAGTGGAAAAGGGAAAAGAGGGGTGAGTAATGAATTACTCAGTGAAATGATCATACATGCCCACATGATCCATAATAAACATCAAACATAAAAGTATACGATTATAATAAATCATAGATATAGTCTAACATCTCAATATACTTTACTAAACACACATCAACTCATCACTTAACACTCGTGATAACAATCACAACATTTAACTTCATAAATTTCATCTCTCCAACCAGTCAGTTGTAACTCACATACAACATCTGCTTATTACTCGCCCGTCGGCTGATTAATGGGCTGTCCGGGGTGAAGCCCACAGTCCAGACAAACATCACCGCATAAAACTACCCGGGCTGAGCTACCGGCGTCAGTCAAGATACGGCCCACACAATATAATCCTAACTTCTCAAATACAACATGCATCGCTTAACTTCGGATAACACTCAACATTTCATATCAAACATCATTCATATCTCACAATATATCAAACACTCATCATAATTCTTCACTACTATATCTAGAGCTAGCATAACCTCACACATTTGAACCTAATGCATACTATGGATCCACAGATCACATCCTCACCTTGGCCACTTTTATGAAGAAGAACACTTCCTCTAAGACACGCCAATAACTCGCAAATGAACCGTTGGAAACTTGATCCCACCGTTGATTACTAAGCTTTCAACACCATGAGAATCTTCTCCAAATTCCATTCTGGCCAGAGCTCACATGAGCCTTCCTCCAACCCCTAAAGTTGCTGTGTCAAAACAGTTTTCTATAACTCGCACAACATGATGATATGTACAAAAGTAAACGCGCATATCTACTGGGGTTTACCTCTGAATAAAGCAACGTCAGTTCTTACACATTCCTCGCAGCAAGATCTTTCCAGAGGTATCCTGATCTCAATCTAACTCTTCCTAGTTCACTGGGAAATGGCTTCGCAAAACCCCTATGTGAAACTGGCAGAATATGACTTAGACAGAATTATGCATTTCTGGAAAACATAGATTTCGGCTCAACTTCCAGATCAGATTGCAACCAGAGTTTACCTTCAAATCACAAACGGTTAGTTTTCTTGTATTTATGGCAACAAGAGCTTTGTAGCGACATCTAGATCGTAGTCTGAATCATTATAGATCGCCGGGAAACTGCTCCACAAAACAACTTCGTGAAACTGGAAAAACAGTTCTCTAGTTAAGTCTGGGTTTTAACAGTTGGATACGTCCGATTGAATTAACGATATCTAACGCTACATACATCCAAATCCCGCGATATCAGATATTCTGGATAGCTAAGAGAAAGATCTTTCGAATGACAGTAAGATCGAGTTCTGGGTACTTCATAGATGACGGGAAAAGCCAGTGATTTTTAGGGAAAATAGGCCTAGACTCGTTTGTTTTTGCGTTAATTCTTGTTTGTTCTGTATTGAACCCCAGAGATCTCCCGAAGAACTCAAAAATTTGTTTGCTTATTTTAATTTGCTTTTACTTTCCTTCTTGCTACCGTCCGCTAAACACACAACCCACAAACCCCCTTTGTCTTAGGAGCGCTTTCTAAGCGTTGTTAATTTTGCAGCTAGGCGTAGATTCCCTGTGGATTACTACCTTACTACAATGTACATCTGTGCACTTGCAGAATTAGGATTTTTATAAATGTAAAACTCGAGAAGTCCCTAAAGACACGTTCATATTTGACACACTTTTAAGACCCTATCAAGGGTTAATCTTTAAAAGCCATATTCTCAGAGAACAGCCACTAGAGTCATTGTCTAAATGTATATCAAAAAGAAAGTACCTATGATGAAGGTCTTTGGTGCTAGTAAGAAAAGGGTCTCTCTTACAACATATATTTGGGTTACTCCCATGATAAGAGCTAGATGTATGGTTATCACGGCACACTTTATTGATGCAAGTTTGAAGTTGAGGAAGTTGATCATAGGTTTTAAGAACCTCTCATATCATAAGTGAGCCACTATAACTTATGTTCTGTTTGAGTGTTTGAATGAATGGGGAATAGAGAAGATTTTCACCATCATTGTTGACAATGTCACTGCATGCCAACACATCTGCTCTTAGGAGATTTAAGGAGCCATTCAACTCAGTTGGTTTAGGAGGCCAGTTTATGCATTTGCAGTGTTGTGCTCATATATTAACTTAGTTTTGAACGATGGTTTGCATGAAGTAGATAATTGTGTGACTGCTATTCGTAATGGTGTGCAATATATGAGATCTTCTACTAACAGAGTCAAGGCATTTGACCTAAGATTTGAATCAGGAAATATGAAAAGGGGAAGTTTATCTTTGTACTGCAAAACCAGATGAAATTCAACCTATCTAATGCTAACAAGAGCTCTTAAGTTCGGGTTAGCTTTTGATAAAATGGAATAAGAAGACAAGACGGATTATTTTCAAGAAAAAGTGGATAGAGAGAAAAGGATTGGGCCGACAACAACCGATGATTGGGATTCAGTAGAGAGATTAGTAAGGATCATCTTTTATAATTCTATTTTAGTGGTTTTAGCTTCTACTTATGTGAACTCTTATAAGTGATACAATGAAACGGTGACTATTGAAAGATATATAATTTCATTGAGAAACAATTCTAATGAAACATTGGGGGTAAATGCCAGTTCTATGAAACACAAATTTGACAAGTGTTGGGATGGGTTGAAGGAAATCAATAGGATTTTGATCTTAGCTAGTGTATTTGAAGAGTATAATAGTGATCTCACCACAGTTGGGAATGCCACATCTTCTCTGTCGGCAAGAACATCATCTCATAGTGCACAAGATCATGTTGCATATGATTTGGATTTAGATAAAGAGCATGGATATGAAATAAAGGATTTTGTCTACAAAAATATGGCAAATGAAATAGGAGCTCTATATGAAGGAGAAAATCAAAAATCCAAGGACAATTCTGCTTGGTTTAGAATATGATGTATTGGGATGGTGGAGGCTCAACAGTCCAAAAGTTTAATCTTTTATCTGAAATAGCTAAGGATGTATTTGTAATGCAAGTGTCTTATGTTGCATCAAAATCTGCATTTAGCACTAGTGGTCATATCCTAGATACATCTAGGAGTTGTATGACTTACTACATGATTGAGGTCTTAATGTGCACATAACAGTGGATGAAATGTGAAATTCATTTTAATGAAAAAGGATTGGCTACAAAAGAACAATTGCTTGCTGAAATGAAATGGCAAGATAAATTCAAAGAGGTAATTTATGTTCTTTAAAGTCTCTTTTAAATTGTGGTTCTGGTTTTTAATTTTTAACATTATGTTCTTTCAATCTTCTTTAGAGTTTGTCAATAAACCTAGATTGGTATAAAGATTTTATTATTGATGAAGATGCTAAGCCTATGCCTTATATAAATATCGATATACCTAATTACAATATGAAAAATTACTAAAACTACACATGAGTATATAGTAATTACATACATAAGCTTATATTCCCCAAAACTCACCGCTCAAGTTAGAGTATGGAGATCACAAATACCCAACTTGTGAATGAAAGCTTTGAACTCTTTCCGTCCAATAGCCTTGGTGAATATGTCTGCAAGCTGTTTGGTAGTCGATACATGACAGATCTTGATGACGCCACGAACAATCTCGTCCCGAATATAATGACAATCTGAGTCAACATGTTTAGTACGTTCGTGAAAAACTGGATTGGAACTAAGGTAGATAGCGGATTGATTGTCACAGTAAAGAGTAGTCGGAGCAGACTATTCCACACCCAATGTGCCTATCAATTCCCGAATCCACAGAACACCGCTCACTGTATCAGCCATTCCCTGATATTCATCCTCGATAGAAGAGCGAGAGACCACCTTTTGCTTGTGCATGATCCACGAGATCGGAGACCCTCCTAATTGAATGAGCCAACCAGTGAGAGAACGACGTGACAAAGGATAGCCCGCCTAATCTGAGTCACACCAAACAATAAGATTCAAATTCATATTAGCGCGCAATAGAATTGTTTGACCCGGATTTCCCTTCAAGTATCGGACAACTCTAATCGCAGCATCCCAATGAGCAGGCTTTGGATCATGCATAAATTGAGAAATAATATGAATACTGTATGGCAATTCAGGTTGTGTGACATGAGGATAGATAAGCCTGCCAACTAACCGACGATAAGAAGTAG
This sequence comes from Alliaria petiolata, assembly GCA_020283515.1. Lineage (NCBI taxonomy): Eukaryota > Viridiplantae > Streptophyta > Magnoliopsida > Brassicales > Brassicaceae > Alliaria > Alliaria petiolata. The sequence goes on along the minus strand of JAHZTW010000001.1, from coordinate 477,559,740 downwards.
GATTAGGAAGAGAGTCACCACCCGCCAAAGGAAGTGTATGATTTTGTTCAATGGGATGTGATACCGGATTTGCACCAATATGTCCAAGTTCAGAAATGATGTTCAGAGTGTACTTCCTTTGACATAGATACATACCGGAGGGACTAAGCGCAACTTCAATGCCCAAGAAATACTTCAAAATGCCCAAATCTTTCATATGAAAACAAGAGCTCAAGTAAATCTTGAATTCGTTAATGATGGCGAGAGAACTACCTATAATGATGAGATCATCCACGTAGACAGGATATGCAAACTTGTAGGACCCTGCCGGAACATAAACAAAGAATAATCGGATAGAGATTGTATAAACCCATTATCCTCAAGAGCAGTTGTGAGTTTTGCAAACCAACAACGAGAAGCTTGGCAAAGTCCATAGAGAGACTTATGCAAACGACAGACTTAATTCTTATCCTCGGTATGAAAACCAGGTGGAAAACGTATAAATACTTCTTCAGTCAAATCGCCATGCGAAAATGCATTGTGAACATCCATCTGTGTACTTCCCAATCATGTGCGACAACAATATCCAAAAACGAACGAACGAAAACCATCTTACAGACAAATGTGAATGTCTAATCATAATCAAGACCTTCAGTTTGATTATTTCCAAGAACGACCAGACGTGCTTTATACCTCTCTAAGGAACCATCGACTTTATACTTTATTGTAAAACCCCATTTGCAAACGAGAGCTTTCTTACCCGGAGGCAAAGATTCCACTGTCCAAGTACCCCGTTCTTTAAGAGCATCAATCTCACTGTGCACTGCCTCGCTCCAATTCTTATCAGCAAATGCTTCATATTAGTTTTTAGCCTTGTTCGGAAACGCGCTAGGCGTTATCGGGCGCTTGCTCCTGGTCTAGCGATTTTTTAAAAAATCGGAAATAAATCGGAGTATAATCGGGGAGTAATTTTTTGTACAATTTAATATTTTATTAAATATTTTTATTTATAATAGTTATATATTATATATCTTGAATAATAAGGTAAAAAGATAACTTAGTCTGGTGGCCAATACTCTTTTATGATACACGGTAAGAGTTCGAACATCAGAGTCGAGATTTTGGGTTATTTTCTAATTTAGCTTTAATGAAGGACAAAATGGTCATTTGTTATCCATCTTCTTCCTAGGGTTTTTTCCTGCAAATAAAACGCGCGGTGGCTATAGATTCTTTTCATTTTTTTCATCATTTTCTTTCGTTTTCTGTTTTAATTCTATCCCGAACTTATGGATTAGTGTAAAATATTTGATTTATAAGTTAAAACGAACAAAAATCTAAGTTTTTTCATAGCTCTCGATTTGTTTGGCTAAACAACTAAAATCGCGACGGTTGGGAGCCGACGAACGCTTCACCGCCGGTTAATCGGTCTCCACGGCCGCGTTTTTGAACAGGGGTTTTTAGGAATGACACCCGCGATTATGGCAGCCAAAAATGCTCGATGACTATCAGAAAACTAAGAGCAATCAACATAATCATCAATAGGGTACCACGATGAATCAACAAAATCACTATCGAAACCAAGGTGAGTGGTATTGGTGATAAAATCATGAAGCCGAGTAGAGGGTATTTTCGTACGACACCCTTTACCCATTGGAGCTTTGGTCGAGCTTGGTGCAGATGTTGTATTGGTAGACTCAGCAAAAGCAAAAATCGCAGGTTGCACATAAGTCAAAGAATATGATGCTCTATGTGTAACCGTCGATGAATGTAATAAGAGAGCTGGAGAAGGTGATGTGTCCGTCTAAGAAAGCTCTAGGATAGGATTTAAACAATCATATAACTCTGCATTAAGATCCATGGGCCATGAGGCTTTAATTTCTATAGACTTTGTTAGATATATCGCACATCGGAAGTTGGGAGGGACCTTGGCTAATATAAAGGACAATCTACTCATTGCCAAATTGTTTTGAGTTGGAAGCCCAGAAAACTTAACATGGTATCAGAGCCCGATCCGCACACTCGTAATCCCGATCCAAAAAGTGGCCCGTGCCTCCGAACCCGAGGATTGATGGTCTCGCAAGATTAATGACTAGAAGAATGGCTAGAAGAGCCATTATTTCGTGGGGGGTATTGAAATTAGTTGAGATTAATGGGTCATGAGGTCTTAACTCTATAGAGTGTGTCAGATATATCACATCAGAAGTTGTGAGGCCTTAATCTCTATAGAGTGTGTTAGATATATCTCACATCAGAAGCTGTGAAAGACCTTGACTAATATATAAGGGACTTTGACCAATCCACTTATTACCAATTGGTTTTGAGTTGGAAGCGCTTAAAACTTAACAGTGTTTGAGTCTGATTGCAGTTTGAGTATGATTGCATCTTTCAAAACTGATAATTTTGATAACCAATTAAACCAAAATATATAATCTGATAATTTTCATTGGAAAGTGGCTTGTTCAGCTTAACCAAGGGATCATGTATGGTCTTATAGTCTTATAGATTAATTACCAATCCTGTCTAATTAGATCTTTATCATTTTACCCGTTAGCTCACTTATTTATTTATTTTGGTTTTTCATCTTATGGCTGTCTCTTATACACATCTAGATGTGTATAAGAGACAGTGTATGGTCTTATAGTCTTATAGATTAATTACCAATCCTGTCTAATTAGATCTTTATCATTTTACCCGTTAGCTCACTTATTTATTTATTTTGGTTTTTCATCTTATGGAATGCATTGAATCAATAAAGTGACAAAGCTAAGTAAGAGTACTGTAATATTCAGTTTAATCTTCACAACAAGTTCCAGCTTTCTACGGGAAATACGTTAGAGACATGATAAATTACCCCACTAGATGTTATGGTCCGTTGTAATTAAATATTTGAAAATGGAGTTGAAAGACAGAAAAGATGACGAGAGATCTAAATTAGATGAGAAATTAAAAGAAGAAACTAAAAGTGAGGTTAACCTAGACGATGTGTCGAAACCAGATGGATCCAAGTCACACATTTAATGCAAGATACATGTTGACACTTGCGCAAACTCTCTCGTATAAACAGATTCACACTAGTAAAAATTATTTGTATATTCATGTATTAGTCAAGGTTTTCTCGTGACTAACTCAACAAGTCAAGAAAAACTACGGAAAAGCTACGAAAATTTCACGAAAAAAATGAATAACGATTTTATAGTCACTAAAACAAATTTGTGACTTTTTCCGTAACTATATGATCGTGACTCATTTTCTGTGGCTATAAATCTTTTGTGACTTTTTATGGGTTTTCCGTAACTAATTTCTGATTACAAAAAAAAAAATTACTAGTTTCACCAAGTTAAGATGCTCTAGTCCTGCCACCAAATGTTCTTATTCGCTCAATCGTTTATGCACTGCATTTTAAGACTAATTTGAGAATAAATTTAATGGCTGCAACCAAAAGCATTATGACAACAATTCTGAAAACCTACCTAAAAAAACATTTTTGCATGACTCCTGGTGCTACAGTTACATCAACCTGAAAAAAAAATATATGTTCCGAAAGAGATTCCATTGCATCCAATTAGCCTAGAGATCATGAAGACTTTGAAGAAACAAAGATTACCAGAACAACAGAATTATATATTTATCGGAAAAGGGGATTGTAGCTTATGGTTTGAGACTCAAGTTAAGACAGTAATATTTTGGCAATTTTTTCGAAACATTGGTATTTTAATTTTCTAATCAGATAGGTGGATATTGTTTTGGCACAAATCAAAAGTTTGGTATTTGTTTGGCATTGCCCATTAATATAGTTTTTAACACATGCATATATATATTGAGAATTTAGCAGCAGTAGCCATATGAGAGGAGCCGTGTTTAATGTATATTGGAAAAGGCATTTGTCTCGTGCCCCCAAAATATATAAATTTTTGGGCGCCACCAATTTTTAAGAAATTGTGTATCAGAGGGAGGTATTAGTGAGTTTTTTTAAGGTTATGAACCTGGATTTGATCCCCTTCTACCTCATCTTTGTTCATCTTTGTTCTATTTTTTTCGGAAATAGAATTTAGAAAGAAGAATATTTGGATTCCAAAACCAAAAAAATCTGTATCCAAAACCAAAAAAAAAATCTCAAATCAAAAAAGAATGATTAAAATTCCTCGAGTCTATATAAATTATTTTGAGGTTAGGTTTTTAAAAAAAAAATCATAAATACAACTAGTTTTAGTTTTAAAAAAAAATTTAAATAAAATCCGTTGTTTTAGTTTTTTTAATATGATCGTTTTGTTTTAAATATTTTATCACGTTTTTAATTTATATTCTTTTTTTTTCTAAAACATATATATTTAAAAGGTCTCATTTTATATGTTGACCTTAAGACCTATGATCTTAGACACGTCACTGCATATGAAAGTAGAATTAATCCTATAACCATACCAATTTTATGGCTAAAATATAGTGTGTAAGTTACAGTGATGACGAAAATACCCCAAATTAAATACAGATGCATTTGTGACTAGACAACTGATTTGTGAAATTTTGGGTCACGTGTGAGAAGAACTTAAACCATCTGATTTATCAAAGATCCCATTTTTTATGTTCGCCTTAAGACTCTTTGATCTTAGGCACAGCACTCCTGCCTGCATATGAAAGTTGAATTAATTCTATAAGCATACCAATTTGATGGCTAAAATATAGTGTGTGTAAGTTACATAATGAAGAAAATATCTCAAATTAAAGACATGCATTTGTGACTAGACAACTGATTTGTGAAATTTCGGGTCATGTGTGAGATGAACTTAAACCATCTGGGGAAGTAGAGGATATATACTTAGTTCAAAATTAAAATCCAAAATATTTAGGAACAATGCTCAATAACAATGACGTCATCAACCCTATACTAATTTTCCGCCTTCTTTATGTTTGGTTCGTTTGTTTATTAAAAATCTCATATGATTATATTATCTTTTTTGGCTCCAATATGGTTATTTAGCAAAAAACAAAATTTAGCAGCAGTAGCCATATGAGCAAGTGGAATTAATTTTATAACCATACCAATTTGATGACTAGAGTGTGTGTAAGTTACAGTGATGAGGAAAATGACCCTACTTAAACACAAATGCATTTGTGACTAGATAATTGATTTGTGAAATTTTGGGAACAAATGACAGGAACGCACGGACAAAGAAAAGCAGCAGGAAAAGTTCCCAATGTGAGAGGCACGGAGTGGTTTGTAACCATATATGCTGTCTCTTATACACATCTAGATGTGTATAAGAGACAGCTCCAGTGTTTTAGGAAGTGAGCAAAGTTCCCAATGTGAGAGGCACGGAGTGGTTTGTAACCATATATGTTCCAACAACAAACAAAAAAAAGAGAAATGTATTTATCCTCTTAAAAATAAAACATTACGTGCCCTAGTATCAAATATGTTCTCATCGTTGTCTTTACCCACCAACAGCTACGGTGGCTCCAACGGCAATAGCAAGAATCTTCTCCATCATCAATGTCATCGACATAACAGTCTTCGAAGCCTTGTCTATATTTTTCCCGATCAAATTCTTCACGATCGTCGTGCTGTCCCTACAAACCATGACGTCATAATTTGCAGTGTCGGGAGATTCCTTGAGCTCCCCAGCAGCGCTCTTGAGAGACGATATAATGGTCACGAAGGCATTTTGACATCCCGCAAACTGCTTGTTCAAGTTTGGATTTTCGTTTGCCGCCTTTGCGGCGAAACCCGCAGACTTCCCGGCATAGGATATGCTTAGGCTGAGCGCGGCCTGAGCCGCTTGGAACTACAAATTGGAAAAAAAAAAACAATTATGTCTATGATTGAGAATGAGACATGAACGTAATTGGAATTTCAAAAATAGTGATTTTGGTTTCGTAACTGCATATAAAATTATAACTTTAGAACTTTAATTGATGATTTAAGAATGAGACATGAACATGAACTTTTAGGATATTCAATTACGTTTTTAATATAAAGACTCTAGATTCAAATTGAAACCCTGAACATGAACATGAACTTTTAGGATTTTCAATACGTTTTTTATATAAAGACTCTAGATTCAAATTGAAACCATAACTTTGCAACTTTAATTGATGACTTAAGAATAAGACATGAACATGAACATGAACATGAACTTTTAGGATTTTCAATACGTTTTTAATATAAAGACTCAAGATTCAAATTGAAACCATAACTTTGGAACTTTAATTGATGATTTAAGAAATATATGTAATAATAATAAAAAATGTAATCGATCAAGACATTATAGATCGATCCGTTGGAAAGTACCGTGGTGGAGGCAGAGACCGCCGGAGGATAAGCGGTCAAAGTCTTGACGCAGAAGGCTTTGTCGGTGACACGTTGGCATATGGCGTCAATGGATTTTGTTGAAGCAGAGACAAAGAGAAATTGTAATAAAACTGCCATAGAAAGGACGACAAAACAGGAAGAGGAAGAAGAAGCCATCCTGTCGTTAGAATTCAGATTTTTGACCCAAAAAAAAGTATCGTATGTTAATTATGGTTGTGGTTATATATTACTTTGCCTGCATATTCGATACATCCCCTCCTTACTCATCTGCATCAAAATTGTTCAATGTATATAAATTATAATGTTTCAAATTTGTTAATTAACATGATTTTGACATGTGTTAAGTATATCAATTTAATTTCATGTATTAGAATTTATTTTCCATTTACTCTCTTTAACAAATTCGGGTTTTTATTCTGTATTTGGAAACTAAAATTATAAATGGATGTGGTCAATCTTCATCCTCTTTTTTTGGTGAGAAATCGGTGTGTGACCATAAAAAGACCTAATATTTGGTCAATGACTTATTTAATTTGAGATGGGAATGAGAACTATCATGTACCGTTGTTTTGCGGGAAAAAAAAAACAACAGATACTTAGAAAGAACAAGAAAGGATATTCTGATGATTGTGCAAATGGTTAACGCATTAAAGGAACAAAATTAGGTGTAATTGATTATTGTTTTGAATTTCTCTAAAAATCTACCATTTAAATTTAATTAGCATCATTCCAAATTATACTGGGCTTTACTAAATAAAAGCTTTATTTCTCTATAGAATTTTATTCTACATAATAGGAGAGGAACAAGGTGAAAAAAAAGTAGTGAAAAAATATTATTTCACTCCTTTTTTTTTTATTCCTCTCTCAAAAATATATCTTTGTGAACCTTTTTATATAATAATTCAATTGATTTTGATGGAATAGATTTTAAAACCATCATTATGACAATGGTAGAGCTCAATTAAGGATGTGTTTTGGTGGAATCTGTTTGGTTTTTACTATAAACATTTTTGCCAGTGCTTCTGTATATGACAAACCATGAAAAATAAAAATTAGAGTTATTTTTTCACATTGAAAGATCCAGATATCAAAACAGAAAAGTCGCTTGCTATAAGATTTACGTACACTTTTTACCGAACTTAGAGCTGATTCTCTCGACATTGTATACACCAAAATTGCTCCATCCATTGTCTCTTTTAAGTCAAAACTCATTGGCCATTAAATTATAGACATTCTGCTCTATGTGAGTTTCTTTGCAGTTTGAGTTAGTAATGGGTTTGGACTTTGGATAACAATGGTAGAAGAGTGAGCAAAATTATTAGGAAATATATCACATATCGGAAATTGGAAGAGATATTAAGTAATATATAAAGGACATGGGGCAATCCACTCATTACCAATTGGTTTTGAGTTGGAAACCCATGAAACTTTAACATGGTATCAGAGTCAAACCCTAATCGATCCATCTCTCTCTAAAAATTCCGCAACTCTTTCTCTGCGACCTCCGCAACTCTTTTTCTGTTTCGCGATCTCCGCATCTCTCTCGATCCTTACCCAAATATTTCCGAGATCAATGGCCAAAAATAGACATCGTCTCGAGGGAAAGTATTAGGGAATATATCCCACATCGGAAGTTGAAAGAGATATTAAGTAATATATAAGGGACATGGGTCAATCCACTTATTGTCAATTGGTTTTGAGTTGGAAACCCATGAAACTTTAACAAAAATAAATTACAACAGAGCCAATGGATGAAGCAAATTTCATGTTTAATCGTCGGCCTATTGTTTGGTTATTGCTGGTTTAGGTTCTGGGTTATTAGTATGAAAAAAGGTTATAAAAAAAATATTACATTTCCTAGGATTAAATAACAACAACCTTTGACCAGAGTAAACCAAACATGGCAAATCTGACGACGGTATATGTTCTCATTGTTCTCCATTAACAAGAACTTCGGTGGTTCCAATGGCAATCTGAATAAGTTTATGCATCATCGATGTCATGTTCATGATAGACTTCGAAGCCTCGTCTCTATTTTTACCGATCCAATATTTCACCATATCGTCGTTTGGTCGGTACAAACTATGGTATTGTGATTAGTAGAGGTTAATGGGTTATGAGACTTTAATCTCTAGAAAGTGTGTAAGATTATCCTACATTGAAAGTTAGGAGGGACTTTGACTAATATATAAGTAACTTGTGCCAATCCATTCATTGCAAATTGGTTTTGGGTTGGAAGCTTAGAAAACTTAACAATGGCATCAGAGTTTGCAGTCATCGGCGATGTCTTGAGTTCCGCAGCGGCACTCGAGAGAGACGATAAAATTCTTTGGAAGGCATGTTGACACTCCATGAATTGCTTCTTAATTTTTGGATTCTCCTTTGCCATTTTTACAGTAAATTTGCTTGACTTCTCGACATAGGATTTGACAAGATTGAGTGCGGCCTTAACCGCTTTTAGTTACAGATTAAAATAAGAAAAAATTATAGAATGAGACATGAATGTAATTGCAATTAAAAAAAATATAATGATTTTAGTTTCATAACTGCATTTAAAATCCTGAATTTTTAGGATTTTGATTACACTTTTATGAAAACACTATAGATTCAAATTAAAACCATTAACTTCGAATCTTTAAATGATAACTTAAGAAAATAATGTAAAGTTGTAAACTAAAACCGTTGCAAGAGTAACAAGTGATATATCTCTATGACGATATCTAATAGTTTAGACAAAATAGAATATTAGTACCTCGACGGTGGCAGAAACCGCCGGAGGATATGCGGTCAAAGATTTGACACAGAAGGCTTTGTCGGTGACATTATAACGTCCCGACCTCCCTTACCAGCGGGACCATACACCTCTTTCGGGTTGTGGGTCTCCCGCCCTTTTCTGACTGCCGGTGCATTATTTTTTTCGGTGGCCCGGCCGACTAATTTACTAATCCTACAATCACCACGTGATTTTTTCCCGTGTTTTGCCTTCACTCATACGTTTCCGCAGAGAACTTCCTGGAAGGTCACCTATCCTAGTCCTACTCCAGCACAAGCACGCTTAACTCTGGAGTTCTCTCGGGGTAAGTGATCGAAAAATTAAGTGCACTTTGATGACATAGGTAGTCAAATCAATCCATTTAAACTTATTCAAATGGACCGGATCCGGGTCGTTACAATTCTCCCCCACTAAACGGGAATTCGTCCCAGAATTCTGATCCCGCCGGTGTGAGCTTTAACCCCCAACCCCAAGACAGTCTCATGGGACAAAACCAGTTTGACTTCCATTAGCTCTGATACCACTTGTAACGCCCCGACGGTCCCTACCAGCGAGGCCCCACACCTCTTTCGGGCTGTGGGCCCCCCGCCCTTGTCCGACGGCTGGTGCGTTAATTTTCTCGGTGTCCCGACCGACTTATTTACTGACCTTGCAATCACCACGTGACCTTTCCTTCCCGGAAGGTCACTCATCCTATTCCTACTCCAGCATAAGCACGCTTAACTCTGGAGTTCTCTCGAAATAAGTGACCGGAAAAGGTAAGTGCACTTTGATGACATAGGTAGCCAAATCAATTCATTTAATCTTATTCAAATGGGCCGGATCCGGATCGTTACAAACATTTTGGCATATGTTGTCGATGTGTTTTGTTAAAGCAGAGACTAAGAGAAATTGTAACAGAATTGACACAAAAATGACGGCAAAACAGGAAGAAGAAGAAGCCATTCTCGAGTCGTTAGAATTAAGATTGTGGTATTGTATTGTTATGGCCGGCCTTGCACACAGCTAACTGAAACATTGGCCTTAGGCCTCCATTTCTAAAAAGTCCTTAATATATTTTATAAAACATTTATATATATGTTTTTTTTATCGTCTGAAATATTATGAAGACAATTTAAAAGATAATTTTTAACAGACAATTTATCTATTTTACAAAGATCTACAATACATATGCAGGCGCACCACGAATGGTTCTACTTGCACCGGTCTTAAAAAATTTCTTATCTGATTTGCCTCTTGTAATAACCTGCAGAAATCGCATCTTCTGCGAATCGAAACCCAAATCTCTTGACATAAAAGCATTAATGAACCGTTTAGTCAACCACGGGACTAAGGAGGCTTCCACATCTTATTATATAAAGTTGGATGCATCAAAGTTAATTTTTAACATGATCGTGACACATGGCAAGTTAATCGATTAGATTTTGACACGTGTTAAAAAAATTCAACCAATTAGATTTTAACATAATGTTTACATAAATCTAAAAATTAGTTTTAAAAAATTCTTATTATATAAAGTAGGATGCATTAAAGTTAGTTTTTAACATGATCGTGACACGTGTCAAGTTAATCGATTAGATTTTGACAGGTGTTAAAAAATTTTAACCAATTAGATTTTAACATAATGTTTACATAAATCTAAAAATTAGTTTTAAAAATTAAAAAAGAAAAATAACTTTTTTCAATTACTAATATAAAAAGGAAAATAAAAAATCGAAAATATAAATAAAATAAATTAAAAAAAGGAAAATTAGTATTTTTATGTTTTCCATTTAAGTTAAGGAAATTGTATGATCAATTACTAATATTAAAAGCAAAATCAAAACTTTATTTTTAAAATTAGAAAAGAAAAGTAAGTTTTGTTTTCAATCTAGATTACAAAGGTAAAATAAAATCAACTAGAATATTTTTCAATTTAAGAAAAAGAAAATAAAATAAAAGGATCTATTTAAATTTAAGAAAAGGAAAAGGAAAAGGAAAACAACAAATAAATTAGATTAACTAGGATATATTTCAGTTAAAAAAAATAGAAATTCGAGATGCTAATGATATGAGTGTGACATTAGACTTTTTTCAATTACTAATATAAAAAGGAAAATCAAAAATCAAAAATGTAAATAAGAAAATTAAAAAAAAAAATCAGTTTTTTTTATGTTTTTCATTTAAGTTAAGGAAATTGTATGATCAATTACTAATATTAAAAGGAAAATCAAAACTTTATTTTTAAAATTAGAAAAGGAAAATAAGTTTTGTTTTCGATTTAGATTACAAAAGTAAAATAAAATCAAGGAGGATATATTTCAATTCAAAAAAAAGAAAATAAAATAAAAGGATCTATTTAAATTTAAGAAAAGGAAAAGGAAAACAAAAAATAAATTAGATTAACTAGGATATATTTCAGTTAAAAAAAATAGAAATTCGAGATGCTAATGATATGAGTATGACATTAGACAATGATGAGCTCAATGAGAAGGATGATAGCAAGAATCATGTAGAGAAGCTTTTGATGCGAGTCTTGAGAAGCATAACTTCTCTAAAGAGCACATAGATCATATACGAGAGAAACAAATAAATACATTAAAAACAAAAAGTAAATTTTATTAACTATGATATATTTCAATTAAAAAAAAAAAATTAGATGTTAATGATGTGACATTAGACGATGTAACTTAATACATTATATCATATTGTGTGAACTAAATCAGTTTATCGATTTAGATTTCGATACGTGTCTCGGTAAAATATTATTTTCCAAAAAAAAAATGTCAAATATATTGATTTAGATTACAAAAGTAAAACAAAATTAACTAAAATATATTTAAATTTTTAAAAAAAGGATATATTTCAAAAGAAAAATAAAAACAAAAACAAAAAATAAATTAGATTAACTAGAATATATTTTAATTTAAAAAAAAAATTCTAAATGCTAATGATATGATATTAGACGATGATGAGATCAATGAGGAGGAAGATATCAAAAATCATGTAGAGAGACTTTTGATGCGAGTCTTAAGAAACACAACTTTTCTAGAGAGGAGAGAGATCATATAAGGGAGATGAATGTGAAGAGAAAGATAGACTTTATTTGCTTGAAGAGAGTTAATGGAAAGATCGTTAACATACTCGAATGACTCAAATTAAATACTCAAGTTTTTAATGCAGCGGAAACAGAAAAAGATAGTTAATAAAGTATGTGAACTATATGAGAAGTAGGGTTAATGTTGCACATGATCAGCAACAGTTTTGTGTTTTAAATATTTTAATTGAAAATAAATGAGAATTGAAATAAATAAATAACTTTTAGGTTTCAATTTTATGTTTTTCATATATGTTTTTAGTAGTGATCAGATTTTGCTTTCTATTTTCTTAAAAAAATAATTTAACGGGTTTTAAATTTTATTATTATAATACACGGATCATAATCTAGATTTTAATTATGATAAATCTAATTATAATACAAGTAGGATAATTAATTCGGCAAAATTTTATAATAAATATATATATATATATATATATATATATATATATATATATATATGATCGTGACACGTGTTAAGTTAATCAATAAGATTTTGACATGTGTCAAGTTTATCGATTTAGATTTCGATACGTGACTCGGTAAAATATTATTTTTTTTAAGAAAAAAGGAATTTCCAAAATAAATTGTCAAATTTATTGATTTTGATTACAAAAGTAAAATAAAATTAACTAGAATATATTTCAATTTAAGAAAAAGAAAAAAAAACAAAAAAGTAAATTAGATTAACTAGGATATATTTTAATTTAAAAAAACAATTCTAGATGTCAATGATATGACATTAGACGATGATAAGCTCAATGAGGAGGATGATAGCAAGAATTATGTAGATAAACTTTTGATGTGAGTTTTGAGAAGCATAACTTCTCTAGAGAGTAGAGAGATCATATACGAGAGAAACAAAAAAATAAATTTGATTAATTAGGATATATTTCAATTAAAAAAAAAAATTAGATGCTAATGATATGCCATTAAACGTTGGTGAGCTCAACAAGGAGGAAGATATCAAGAATCATGTAGAGAGGTTTTTGATGCGAGTCTTAAGAAGCATAACTTCTCTAGAGAGGAGAAGAGAGATCATATAAGGGAGATGAATGTAAAGCGAAAGAGAGACTTTATTTGCTTGAAGAGAGTTAATGAGGAGATTGTTAACATTCTCGAAGGACTCGAATTGCATACCCAAGTTTTTAACGCAACAAAATAGAAAAAGATAGTTGATAAAGTGTGTGAACTATATGAGACGTAGGTTTAATGTTGCTTAGGACCCACAACAGATTATGTGTTTTGAATATTTTAATTGAAAATAAATGAGAATTCAAGTAAATAAATAACAATTAGGATTCGAAATTGTGTTTTTCATATTTTCTTAAGTAGTGATCAGATTTTTTTTTTCTATTTTATTAAAAAAAATATTTTAATGACTTTTAAATATTATAATTATAATCTGCATATACGCGGATCCTAATCTAGATTTTAATTATAATAAATCTAATTATGATAAAAGAAGGATAATTAATTCGCCAAAATTTAACAATAAATATATATATATATATATATAGCATTAGAAATAAACATAATTAATATAAGAGTATTAAAACATATATATCTGGAAATATTAATAAAAATAAATTTTATTTTTCTTTACGAATTATTCGATTTTGTTTTTAATTTATTTTTACGGTTTTAAAATATTTTATTAAAAACCCGCATATATGCGGGTCCTATTCTAGTTTATATATATACAAGTTAGTAAATGATTTTTTTATGAATCTCTTATTTAAGTAAAGGAAAAGAAGGAAAAATTGATATAAAAGCATTAATGAACCGTTTAGTCAACCACGGGACTAAGTAGGTTTCCACATTTATAAATATACAAGTTAGTAAATGATTTTTTTATGAATCTCTTAAATAAGTAAAGGAAAAGAAGGAAAAATTCTTATTTTATTTTATTTTCTCCCTCAATTCTTCTTTTTTCTTCCACTCACGTGGACTTTAAGTCCAAATTTTTTGTTTTCTTGGGGAAAACTTGTGTGTTTCATTAAGAGTTTAGCATATGACAGTAAATAAAAAACTATTTTTATGTGAATTTTTTTTATAAAGTTTTAGTGACATGAAATATTGGCCTCTTGTTTCAAACCCCAATAATCTGGCCAGTCCTGTGTATCGTTTGTCAATTGTGGTTATGGTTTATATACTCCTTCCGTTCCACATAGTTTGATTTTTTAGATTTTATTTTTGTTCCCCAAAGATTGATTTTCTAAATTAGATTTAATATATTCTTTTTTTCAAGACAATAAACAAACAAAAAGTAATAGAGAAAAGAAATTTAAATTCAAAAAAAAACAAAAAGTACTAGGAAAAAGTGAGTAATGATTGATCTTAATATCTGTGAAAAATTTAAAAAAACAATCTTTGAGGAACAGAGGGAGTATTATTTAGTATGCATGTTAGACATACACCCCCTTAAGACATCGGTTTCAAGTTAGTAAATCTATTAGAATTTATTTTATTTTTATTTTTTTCCTCCTTGTGATTTCACATATGGTTCTCTATACATGTAAACTAAAAAAATACACCGGATTTGGACAATCTTTTATCTTTATTTTTAGGGGGGAGAATTTGGTGAGTGGCCATAAAATCCCCTATATATTAATTGAGAAACATTTTTAGAGAGTAAACTTACTTTTTGAACTATTTACAGTGGTGCCATTTTGCTGATGTGTCACCACCACACTTATTCTCCCATTATTTTAATACAAATTTCCTTTTCTGATTAGACTAAAGTTCGATGCGTCAAAGTTGCTAATTCACTTGATCGCGACATATGGCAGGTTAATCGATAAGATTTTGACACATGTTTTGATTAAAATATATTATAAAAAAAATATTAATCCTAAAAGAAAAAGGAAAATACTATTATTTAAAAAAAAGATAAAAAGACATATATCAATTAAGAAAAGGAAAATCAAAACAAAAGTAAACAAGATATTTCAACTAAAAATAAAATTATAAAGAAAAATATAGTAATCCTAAAAGAAAAAGAAAAATACTATTGTTTTAAAAAAAAAAAGATAAAAAGACATATATCAATTAAGAAAAGGAAAATCAAAACAAAACTAAACAAGATATTTCAATTTTACTAAAAAAAACGTCAAAGTTAGTAATTAATATGATTATGGCACGTGTCAAGTTTTATTTTTATTTTTATTAAATGGCATAAATTGCGTATATAAAAATAAAAATATGATTGTGACATGTATCAAGTAATCTTATTATATTTTATTCATCAAAGTTGCTAATTAACATAATCGCGACACATGTCAAGTTAATCGATAAGATTTTGACACGTGTTATAAAAATTCAAACAATTAGATTTTGACATAATTTTTACATAAATCTAAAAATTAGTTTTAAAAATAAAAAAGGAAAGGTAAATAAGAAAATTAAGAAAAAATAAAATACGTTTTTTTATGTTTTCATTTAAAGTAAGGAAATTGTATGATCAATTACTAATAATAAAAAGAAAATCAAAAATTAGTATTAAAAATAGAAAAGGAAAATAAGTTTCTTTTTCGATTACTAATATCAAAAGAAAAATAAAAACTTGAAAATGTAAATAAGAAGAATAAGTTTCAGATGTTAATGATATGATGTTAGACGATAATGAGCTTAATGAGGAGGAGGATAGCAAAAATCATGTAGAGAAGCTTTTGATGCGAGTCTTGAGAAACATAACTTCTACAGAAAACAGATAGAACATATACGGGAGAAACAAAAATGTAAATTAAAAACAAAAAGTAAATTAGATTAACTAGCATATATTTTAATTAAAAAAATTAAATTCTAGATGCTAATGATATGACATTAGACGATGATGAGATCAATGAGGAGGGTGATATCAAGAATCATGTAGAGAAACTTTTGATACGAGTCTTAAGAAGCATAATTTCTCAAGAGAGCAGAGAGATCATATAAGGGAGATGAATGTGAAGAGAAACAGAGACTATATTTGCTTGAAGAGAGTTAATGGAAAGATCGTTAACATACTTAAATAACTCAAATTAAATACCCAAAGTTTTAACGCAGCGGAACAGAAAAAGATAGATGATAAAGTGTGTGAACTATATGAGAAGTAGGGTTAATATTTCTTAGGATCCGCAACAGATTCTCTGTTTTGAAAATTTTAATTGAAAATAAATGATAATTAAAACAAATAAATGACTTTTAGGTATCGATTTTGTGTTTTTCATTTAAGTAGTGATCAGATTATGCTTTCTATTTTCTTAAAACAATATTTTAAAGGGTTTTAAATTTTATTATTTTCTTAAATTTTGTTATTCATTTAAGTTTCTTTTTCGATTAATAATACCAAAAAGAAAAGTTTCGATTATTCATTTTTTCTACAGATTATTCGATTTTATTTTTAATTTATTTTTACGGGCTTAAAATATTTTATTTAAAACCCGCTTATATGCGGGTCCTATTCTAGTATGATATAAATCATTGCAGGTTAGTATTATATACGTTTGATATCTTATTATATAAAGTATGATGCGTCAAAGTTGCTAATTAACATGATCGTGACATGTGTCAAGTTAATCGATTAGATTTCGACATGTGTTTTGATTAAAATCTATTATAAAAAAAATTATACTAATCCTAAAAGAAAAAGGAAAATACATCTATCTATTTTTAAAAGAAAAATAAATAAAATAAAAGTAAAGATTTTGACATGTATCAAGTTTATCGATTTAGATTTTGACACATGTCTTGGTAAAATATTATTTTTAAATTTCTATAAAAAGATAAAAATGAATTTCCAAAAGAAAATATTTTTAAAAATTAAAAAAATTTAAGTTTATCGATTTACTAAAATAAAATTAAGTAGGATATATTTCAATTTAAGAAAAAGAAAATAAAACTAAAGGATCTATTTCAATTTAAAAAAAAAGAAAAATAAAAACAAAAAGTAAATTAGATTAATTAGGATATATATCAATTAAAAAAAATAGATGCTATTGATATGGCATTAACGATGATTAGCTCAATGAGAAAGAGTATATCAAAAATCATATAGAGAGGCGTTTGATGCGAGTTTTAAGAAGCATAATTTCAATTTCAGAAAAAGAAAATAAAACATCTATTTAAATTAAAGAAAAATAAAAACAAAAAAGTAGATTACATTAACTAGGATATGATATTAGATGATGATGAGCTCAATTTAGAGAAAGATAGCAATAATTATGTAAAGATCCTTTTGATGCGAGTCTTGAGAAGCATAACTTTTCTAGAGAGCAGAAAAATCATATACGGGAGATGAATGTGAAGAGAAAGAGAGATTTATTTGCTTGAAAAGAGTTAATGGGAGATCGTTAACATACTCGAAGGATTTGAATTGCATACCAAATTTTTAACGCCGCGGAACAGAAAAACGTAGTTGATAAAGTGTGTCAAATATATGAGGTGGTTAATGTTGCTTAGCACCTGCAACAGATTCTGTGTTTTAAATATTTTAATTAAAAATAAATTAGAAATAAAATAAATAAATAACTCTTAGATTTAGATTTTGTGTGTTTTCATATATTTATTTCAGTAGTGATCCGATTTTGTTTTATATTTTTAAAAACATTATTTTAACGGGTTTGAAATTTTATTATTATAAATATACGTATACGCGGATCTTAATATATATTTTAATTATGATAAAAGTAGGATAAATAATTCGTTAAAATTTTAGAATAAATTATTATATCTATATAAAGATAAATCATTAGAATTAAACATAATTCATAAAAGAATATTAAAACATATATATTTGGAAATATTAATAAAATTAAATTTTATTTTTTCTCTATAGATTATCCGATTTTGTTTTAAAGTTATTTTTACGAATTTAAAATATTTTAGTAAAAACCCGCATATATGCGGATCCTATTCTAGTTATATTATATGTCTTTAACCATTTGTTACTTTTAAGATTGAATTTATTAAGATATAATTCATGACTAATTTTCTTATATAATATATTTATACATAATTCAACATTTAATTTATGAAGATATTCTTTTTTCTTTCTATTTTTTACCAAAAATATATCATACTAATTATTTTTGTAAACAATATATTTTTTCTCTTATTTTTGTTTAAATTTAAGTTTGTAAAAAAATAAATCATCACAACATCCATATAGTAAAAACTATATAGATTTTTTATACATGTGTTATAATTCGAAATTTTTTAAATGAATATAAATTACTCAAATGATTAATAAATATGAGTATGTTTTAAAAAGTTTCACATTGGAAATGAGGATGTGTAGATAGTTCAAAAATCATTATAAAAAGAACATAACTGATAAAAAAAACATTAAAAGCAAGAAGTTTGATTTAATAGTAATCGATATTTATAAATATTTTTGGTTTAATATGATTTGTTAATAGAACCATATAAACTAACCAAATAATATAAATATTTAATCAAATATTATATCAAAACGTCGAAATATTAAAATAGTTTAATATGTTAAAAACAAATAATATTATAAATATTTTCTTTCTTTATGAAGAAAACATCATTTAATTTACGAAGATATTGTATTTCTTTCTATTTTTTTTACCAAAAATATATCATACTAATTATTTTTTAAAACACTATATTTCTTCTCATATTTTTGTTTAAATTTATTTTTGTAAGAAAAAAAATCATCATAACATCCATATAGTAAAAAATATATAAATTGTTTTATACAAGTGTTATAATTCGAATTGTTTTAAAATGAATATAAATTACTCAAATGATTAAGTATGTTTTAAAATGTCTCACATTGCAAATGAGGATGTGTAGATGGTTGAAAAATCATTATAAAAAGAACATAAATGATTAAAAACTGGAAAAGCAAGAAGATTGATTTAATAACCATCCATATTTATAAATATGTTTTTGGTTTATTATGGTTTGTTAATAGAACCGTATAAATTAACCCAATAATATAAATATTTAAACTCTACAACAAGTTAAAATATTATATCAAAAAGTCAAAATATTAAAAATAGTTTAATATGTTAAACACAAATAATATTATAAATCTTTTCTATCTTTATGAAGAAAACATCATTTAATTTATGAAGATATTGTCTTTCTTTCTATTTCTTACCAAACAATATATCATACTAATTATTATTTTAAACACCATATTTCTTCTCTTATTTTTGTTTAAACTTAGTTTTGTAAAAAAAAAAAAATCATCACAACATCCATATAGTAAAAAATATATAGATTTTTTTATACATGTGTTATAATTCGAATTTTTATCATTTATATCAATTAATCAAATGATTAATAAATATGAGTATGTTTTAAAAAGTCACACATTGAAAATGAGAATGTGTAGATAGTTCAAAAATCATTATAAAAAAACATAAATGATTAAAAAACTGTAAAAGTATGAAGCTTAATTTAATAGACATCCATACATATTATTCATATATATATATATATATATATATATATATATATATATATATAACTCATTAAGTTATTTTTATTTTAAACAATTTCAAAATCATCTTTAATAAAATTCTTTATTGATTTCTCATCCTGCGCAGAGCGCAAGTTATATCACCTAGTAACCTAATATTTGGCCAACGACACTAAAATCTCCTAAAATAGTGTATACAATATTAGTAAATTTTAAGGATATTTGGTTGATTTTTATAAAACAATTTTTTTATCAAAATAAAAGAAATTTTATTGGCCATTAATTTTGTGAGATTTTATTGTTAAACTTTTTGAATTATTATGTGAGACCTATAAATGTGACGTTGGAAATTATAACATAACATTAGTGGTGTGGTGTGACTTGGCTATATTCAAAAAATAATCGAATAATGGGCCAAAAAAATTTTCCCAGGTTGGAGTTTTGTTGAAGTACTTTAAAGAAAATCTTGAAGCTGCCAGAGAGAATATGAAATATTAATAAATGGAGATTGAGGCTTCACCGTTTCTATTGATGTTCTAAAGGAAGAAGAAGAAGATGGTTATCATATAAGACCAATTGTTTTTTTTTTTTTGCAAAAGATATAAGACCAATTGTTGTTTAGGTTTTTCCTTCAAATGGTTAACCACAGAAGATGTCATGGCTTTTCCTTGAATTAAAAAAAAAAAACAAAAGTTATTGATTTTCGTTGCAGAGAATTAAAACCATTACAAGCTTTGACGAAATGCAAACTACAAATCGAAAAGCTAAGCCAGCTTTTAACATCAAGCACCACTATAAGTGACGTACGTAATCACCCGCCAACAGCTACGGTGGCTCCAACGGCGACATCAATAAGCTTATCCATCTGCAATGTCATCTTCATGAGCGTCTTCGAAGCGTCGTCTTTGTTTCCCCCGATCAAATCTCTCACGAACACCGTGCAGTCCTTAGAACGCATGATGTCATAGTTTGCACCATCTGGAGCTTCCTTGAGCTCTCCCTTTCCCATTCTTAGACACAACTGAATACCGTCATATTCACGCTGACATGACACGAACTGTGTCTTCAACGTAGGATTCTTCTTTGCCATTTCGGCAGCGAAACCCCCCGTCTTATTGGCGTAGGATATCCCAAGGTCCATCACGATGTTTGCCAATGAAAACTAAAGATTAGAAAATACAATTTTCGGGTTAAATAAATGATTTTATGTTTAAGAAATGGGAATTAATTACAAAGACAATTGTAATTGTAAAACCAAAAATGTTTATGCTACAAAATGGGAATTAATTACAAAGACATTGATCTTGCCGTGAACCAAAAGACGAGTGCTAGCTTCCTCGTATTAGGAATGTACGGATATGTAAAGGAAGATTTGATTATCACAAATCTCTCCTCTGATTTATTCTCATTTATTGTACATATATCTTCTTCCAATTCCTGTGCATTCTCTTGTTGTATGAATGTATCAACTTTCAATGTAATACATCATCTTATTCACAAAACCTTATACCTCGTATTTGTTATCTCGTTTAAAGTTTAAACCATTTCGATATTACGAAGCAGTAAATTTTTAAAATGTGCTGTAGATTTGAAACCCTATATATTTCTCTGGTATATTTGAATAACGAAATAGTTTTTTGCCCATAACTTGTAGTCTAGTGAATTGTATTAGTATCGTTGCTAATTGGGGTTCAAATTTGACATAATGTATATCGTTGACAACAACAATAAAAGAAAAAAAATTGCCTTTAGGTTCTAAAAAACATAAGAAATTGAATAGATATGTGTGGCTTAAATATTAGTACCAGGTCAGTGGCGGAAACCGCCGGAGGATATGCGGTCAGCGTTTGCTTGCAGAAGTCACTACCTTGGCAAATCTCATCAATATACTTCGACGAGGTCAAGGCCGAAGCAGACACCGAGAGAAATGGTGACAGAACTGCCATGGAAACCAAAAAGAAACAAAAAGAAGAAGAAGTCATTTTTTCACGAGATAATGTTTTATTGTTTTCCTCAATTGAGGTCTTGTTTGTAGTACTTTAATGTATACCTTAAAGGCATATATCTATATATATAAAGTAGTATGAAGTCCCATTTTGGGCTGCCACCTCATCACACCTATTCTAAATTTGTGACACCTAATCTATTAATTTTGTTAATTTTAAGTTTTTTTGGTTTCATTTATTATGTTTTATGTCATTTTATCTTCTAATAACTAACATTAAAATATATAATAGTTTTAAATAGAATTTGAAAAGTCATTTCATTATAAAAGATAATAACTATATTGATTTAAAAAAACTCTAATTTAATCATTTTAGTTTAATCACATTTATTTATATAGTTCATCAAAATATTTATTTTTAAATAAATACATCAAAAATATTAGTAATAATTTTAGTCATTTATAAAAAAAAATTCATATGTTTAGTGACTATAGTTTACTTTTATTTAAATAATTATATATATACGATAATTAGATTTATAATTAGAAGCATTGATATGGGCATGCATTGCATGATTGATTGTAGGAGATTAGCGGTGACATTTGTCACAGATTTTTCTGAACTGGTAAATATGGTGTCCAAACCAGAGCAGTGGCCGGCTTTTTCACTACACCTCGAGGAGTTTGAAAGAAGTAAGAAGGAGCTTGCATTCTTCTCTATCTCGCACATCCCACGCGCTCAAAATACAAAGGCAGACAAGTTGGCACGGAGTGCTCGAGACTACCTTTATCGGCTAGATTATGTAAATTCAGTTCCTCCGGTTTGGATAAACGAACCGTTCTAGGAAATGATATATATACAAATATAGTTTTTCTAAAGAATAATCGGATTTAAATCAAGTTTTTCCAAATACGTAAAATAACTTTTCGGATCCAAAACCATTTCAAAAAGCTAAAATTTTCAAAAATATTAAAATATTATAATGACATCATTAATCTATTATAATAAAACTTTATAATCTAAAATAACAAAGAATTTTGGATCTTTAATCCATTAAAAGACCAATATGGATTTCTACTTCATATAATTAGTCTTATAGTTGTAAAGTTTAGTGTTCATATCGGGCCAAAATATTGTGAAGGTTAAGTTAAAACCAGGCCAAAATTTTGTGAAAATTAAGTTAAAAATATATCAAAATGTTGTTTGTAATTCAATATGTTGCGTTTATGAAAGAGAAAGAGAGAGAGAGAGAGAGAGAGAGAGAGAGAGAGAGAGAGAGAGAGAGAGAAAGAGAGAGAGTCACCAAAACAAAAAATTTGTATAAAAAAAAAATGTTGTCATCTATAATGTTATGAGAGCGAGAGAACGAGAGAGAGATTATGAATGTATCATAAACATTTATCAAACATTTATGAAAGGATACTAATATTGTTTGTAATGTATTTAAAAGAACATTTATACGTTTATGGAAGAAAATTAATTTGGTATGAATGAATATCAACTCAAAAAAATTTTAAAGGGAGAAATGTAAGCAATATTTATGATAATTTTTTTACATCCAAAATTAACAAATGAGACCAATATTAGATATATACTGTAACTATCTAAATTTTATTTGAGAATGTGAATATTAAAAACTCGAATATGCTAATGAATGAGTAAATTGATATTTTATATTAATAAAGTTTTTTCTAACTAAATTATAAAACGATATGTAAAATTCCGCGCGAAGCACGGATTACCCACTAGTATATATATACATATATATTCATATGGATAAACATTTTTGGGATACAATCGCAATGTACAATTTTAAAACATCCTTGGTTGGGTCTCAAGAATTTTCAATTTTTCATTTCTAGTGTTCTAATCTGGGCGAACGTTTAGATTATAGAAAAAAAATATCTCGGTCAACAAAGTATATTCTCATATTATTTATTATAGTATTCTTGATCAGTTTACTAAATTTTTATTATAATATAAAAATGAGGGAAATAAAAGGAAATAACTAGAAAATTTTACAAAATTAGGAAAGTACCCTAGGAAAAAAATTGAGTACTATATATTGTATATATGATATTATTAGCTTTTTTACCTATTTTACACTTACTGATACATGTACATGAAAAAAAACCACGACTTTTGAATTTTTTTTCTTCTCTTTTATTTTCTTTAGGGTCAATTTGTTCAATAATCATATTGAACTTTAAAATTAAGTTTATAGCCATAGGGAAAATAAAATAAAGAATCTAACCAAAAATCCTAAACTCTCTAAATTTTTGGACAAAAATACTTTTGGTAACTAATCTGTTCGTTGGCAAAAAAAGTTGTCGGAAATTCTATACTATTTTGTTATTGTAAAACAGTCTATTTTGTTATGTTTGCTGAAAAAAAAAGTAGTAAAAAATTATATACTATTTTGTCATTGTAATATAGTCTATTTTGTCATTGTAAAATAGTAAGTATTTATCATTTTATTATATTTTTCAATACAACAATATAGAATGCTATTTCACATGTGGTGATTCTATAATAGATAATAAAACAATATAAAATATTCAATATCCCTTCGCACTTCAGTTCATGTGAGAGTGGTGTGGTTGTGGGAGCTTATTGAGTGGTGTGGCTTTAAGTAGTGACATCCTTATAGCTTGCTCTTGCAATGTCCCTCCACATTTCAGTCCACGTGACTAAAGCTCAGTCTTCAATCTCTCCATCCCCATTACCTGAAACCAAACACAAACATGGGGTTTAGTAGTTGAGTGATGTAACACTTAAACACCAATCTCTGAGCAAATGGATTATTGTTTACAAATTGTCCGTGTTCAACCGTTGATGCCATGTTCTCCAACGATTCCACCAAATTAAACATTGATACTATGACATACTACTATATTCACGACGTAAATAAAATCAACTACTAACAACCAACACGCGAGCAGCAAATCGAACATAATAACAGACTCGATAGTTTCTCTGGTGTTGCTTCCAATTCAGTTGAAAAACATCATAACATTGGCAAAGAAGTGTACATAGTTAAATCAATATTAACAAAATAGTACAGTACAAAACTTAACACAACCAATATAGTATAACATAGTAAGCAAATCTGAGATAGAAAAGTAGATTCGAATCCAATATTCAAAGAACAAGCAAACATTTATTCACCAACGGAGCCAAATCAAATCAAATTTGAAGTAATGGATCAAATAAATTTATATTCACCAAACATAAGCTATTAATAGATCCAACAAAAGCTCTCTTAAAATAAAAACAGATCCAACAAAAATCCATCGCAAAATCATTATATAGAACAAGTATGGTCAGACAACCAGAATAGTATAGCAAATGCTTTAAAATTTCATTGATTTCCCAGTTTTAATTTTCACGAAGAACTACTCATCATGCTGCATAATCCTCACAATTTTGAGACTGAAGATCTAGATAATTACGAGTTTAACACCAACTAAGGAATTGAATTTTTGAAAAAAAAGTGGGAATGGGTGAGAGAATTTTACGGGTATAAGCAGCAATTTCACGGCGGATGGGGGATGTCGGAGACTCAGTCGCATGAAGGAGAAAGACGATCGAGTTCATGTGATGAGAAATGCAAGAGAAGAAGACGATGAGGTGGATTTGTTTGACGCAAAGAATAAAAATTGTGTTCTCTGTCTTCATATAAGGGTATTTTAGAAAACAATACACATTATGCAGTGTGTATTCTAACCAGGACTTTACTATGGTCATACACTAATTTGGGCATCCAATATGGTTATACAATCAAATTTTTCTTTTCTTTATTTGTTCAATATTTATTAAAAATAACTTTAAATTCGTAGTTTTATTGCAAAAAACATAGATTTTTTCTGCATATAACATGTTTTGAATTTTTTAAAGCAGACATAAATTAAAAGACATTGTTTACAAATTAACTATCAAGATTAAGGATTTTTTTAATTTGTTGAATTTTAGATTTTAAGAGATTTGGGTAAATTTTTAAAAACATTGCTTTATTGATATAAAATATTTTTTTATTAAAATAAAAGAACATTTATTGTCAATAATTTTGTAAGATTTATTGTGAATCTTTGTAAATTATTATGTGTGAAGTATCTTCCAAATAAAGAGGAGAAATATATATATAGTCCAAAAGTTTATACAAATCCTCTCTATAATAGGAAATTATTCAAACTAGAGAAATTAATATGAAGGGAGTATCCCTCTCGCGACAAACTTGTAGAAATAGTCTATTATTTTTAAAATGTCAGCGCTATCTTTCTTTTCTTTTCTTTTGTTTAATTCTGTTACTAGGTGAACATGAAAAAATTATAAATAATTTTATTAAGGATGATTTTGAAATTGTTTAAAGTAAAAATAATTAATCAGTTTTATATATATGTGAATAATATAATTTAATATTTAAACTTTTTGACATAATATTTCTAACTTGTTTCAAGTTTAAATATTTATATTATTTGGTTAATTTATATGGTTCTATTAACAAACCATATAAACGAAAACAAATATTTATAAATATGGATATCTATTAAAATCACACATATTGAAGTATTTTTATTGTAACCTAAATTATAGTTTTAATTTCTTATAATTTTCTTATTATTTTTTTTATTGAAATCACGAAGTCTTTTTTATTGTAAACATATTTTCTGCCTAATCAAAAAAAGTATTGTGTATATCATAAAATATGTATAAATTATGTTTCGTTCAATAATATTTTTTAAAACTATTGTTTTATTCATTTTAAAAAAAATGTATTGTGTAATATGATGTATATCATAAAATCACATAACTTAAAATTTGATTTTAAATAATCCAAAAATTAAAACATAATTTTCTGGTTATATTAAAAGTAATAAATAGATAAATGCATATAATATAATTAGTCTAATTAAAAAAGGAAATTTGTATTAAAATAATGAGAGAATAAGTGTGGTGGTGACACATTAGCAAAATGGCACCACTGTAAATATTTCAAAAAATAAACCTACTCTCTAAAAATGTTTCTCAATTAATATATAAGGGGATATTTGCCGAAGTTTCAAATTATAGTCTCAGCTTTTAACATCAAGCACCACTGTAAGTCTATAAGTCACGAACAGGGCACATCCTGAGCTAAAACTCAACAAGTAAACGCTTTAGGCGCCAACAATATATATTTTATTTAGTGGCATCATGTGACATAATTTTCTTAAATGTAGTGGTAAAAATAAAATGTTTTTATTGATTTTGCTTTAGGCAACATTTAGTCTAGAGCCGGCACTGGTGACAAATTCACCCACCAAGAACTACGGTGGCTCCAATGGCGACATTTATAAACCTCTCCATCTGCAACGTCATCTCTATGAGCGTTTTCGAAGCGTTGTCTCTGTTTCCACCGATCAAATCCCTCACGAGCACTATGCAGTCTATACAATGCATGATGTCATAGTTTGCACCATCTGGATATTCCTTGATCTCTCCCTTTCCCATTCTTAGATACGAATGAATACCGTCATATTCACGGTGACATGTCTCGAACTGTGTCTTCAACGTAGGCTCATTCTTTGCCGTCTCGGCAGCAAAACCCCCCGTGACATTGGCGTAGGATATCCCAAGGTCCATCACGATGTTTGCCAATGAATACTGTAAATTAAAAAAAATACAATTTTGAGGTTAACTTAAAATTGATTTTATGTCTACGAAATGGGAACTAATTACAAAGACAAATTGTAACTGTAAACCAAAAATGTTTATGCTACAAAACTTGTGTCCTCCATGTGCTCGCAGATTAGTGATTAAGTTTGCAATGCAATTACAATCTTCGTTTATCAGGATTCAGGCAATACACTTGTATAACCGAAAGAATATGGTTTCTTCATTATTTTAATGGAAAAGAAAATTATAATTTCTAAAGCCTTTCTTTTAACATAGATTCGGTAGTTCAAATAGTAAAAATACTCCGTTTATCAACAACAACAAAAAAAAATTAATTTAATACAATTTGAAATTTAATAAACTAAAAAGAAATTATTGAATTTATTGAATTTTCAGTGACTAGTTAAAAAAAATAACGAAAAAGACAAAAACCAAAATATAGCGACAGAAAAAAATTAGCCACTAAGCTATAGCCACAAAAAAGAAAATTGTGGTTTTTCGTGACTATAACATCGTACTTTATATTTCGTAACTATATTGGGCTAATTTTTGTGGTTTTTCGTGATTTTTTGTAATTTTTCTATGGTTAATTCGTTGTGATATACACATAATTTTTAATAGTTTATATACATGTATATGGTTTATATAACCGACCAAATGAGAAAGTATTTTACTACTAATAATAAATAAACTTAAAAATATATATTTCTATTCAATTGTTTGATTCGATCTGACTTTTAAGTACTTTCCGATTCACATTAGGTCTTACATTAATTAACTATAAATATATATATATATATATATATATATATATATATATAAGATCTAAATTTATATCGCCAATTAATTTTGAGATAAAAACTCACATATTAAAAGCTCACAAAGCAAACCTATGGAGCACAGCACACAAAGATCAACTCAATCATGAAAAACATAAAAAGTGTCGCTGCCTAAGAGGAACCCTTTAAATTAATCTTCCATTAAGAGCTCTCCTTACACCTATTGTGTATATAATACAATCACCGTACATCAATAAACGTACAATTCAGAACATTTTTATGATATCAGAGCATGATTAAAACCCTAATTACCCTCTCTCTTTCGAGATCTCTCTTTCTCTCGTTCAATTCACTTCACAAATTTCTTCTTGTTTCAGCCTAAAACAAGGTCTGATACATCCTCTACCTCATCAGCTGATTCAGCTCCAGTCTTTAACGTTTCTGATCCAAAAATCACGCTCATTTCTTTGAATATGTCAAGCACATCACGTGGCGCCTCCCAATTCAATATTTTCTTGAGGCACATGAGCTTCATTTCTTCATCGCCGATGAAGATTACTCTCCTCCAGCAACAACAACTGGCGCATCGGGCTCGGTGACACCGAATCCAAACCTTATTGCCTGGAAACGCCAAGATAAATTGCTCTACAGCAGTTTACTTGGATCGCTATCTGTCAGTATCCAGCCGATATTTGCTCGTGCCACAACGGCAAAAGAAATCTGGCAAATTCTCAGACGGACCTACGGAACACCATCACGCGGTCACATCAAAAAATTGCGTCAACATCTGAAAAACAGCAACAAAGACAACCTCTCGGTAAATGATTACATGAGAGAAATCATCGGGAAATCTGATCAATTGGCCCTTTCTCGAGTCGCCACTTGAGAATGAGGATCTCCTTTACATAATCATTATGGTCTTGGAGAAGACTACCGTGCCATTGTCGAGATGGTGAATGGCCGAGACTCACCAATCTCTCTTGGTGAGCTCCATGAGAAACTCATCAACAGAGAGAATACTCTAGTCATCACCTCAATTGAGTCCTCTGTTCCGGTCACCGCTAATGCAACGGAGTTTCGGCCACAACAAAACCAAACCTCAGGACGTGGCAGCTATCGTGGTGGCTCTGATACCATAAAGATGTTCTGAATTGTACATTTATTGATGTATGGTGAGTGTATTATATACACATGGTCGTGGCTACCAAGGCAATATGTCTCTGGACGTGGAGGCTATGGTTGTGGCTACCAAGGCAAGTGCCAAATCTGTGGTACACAAAGACACAGTGCCCGCAGGTGCCCGCAATTCAGCTCCGGTGCATCTCAACCTCCTCAATTTCAGGCTAGTCCTCAACATTGGCAAGCTACGACTCCGCCACTCCCACCACCACAATGGCAACACCAGGCGCATCACACTACTACAAGCACCCTCGCTGACTCGTCGCCCTGGCTCCTGGACAGTGGAGCCTCACACCATTTTGCCACGGACCTCAGCAATCTCTCTCTCCACACACCATATCAAGGTGGAGATGATGCCATGATCGGAAACGGTGCAAGTTTACCGATCACTCACACTGGTTCTACCCAATTGGCTTCACACAATCATAGCTTACTTCTTGATAACATACTTTGTGTTCCATCAATGAAAAAAAATCTCATATCAGTCAATAAGCTATGCAAAACTAACAATGTTATGGTTCAACTTTGTCCCGATGATTTTCAGGTGAAGGATCTCAGCTCGTGAGCAACAGTTCTCAATGGCAAGGACAATGAAGGGATGTACGAGTTGCCGATGAAAGCTTCCTCAAATTTTTTTTTCTGCTTTTTCCTACAATAAAACTTATTTGTCGAATTGGCACTCTAGGCTAGGTCATCCAAACTCTCAAACACTTCGTCATATTATTTCTGCTTTTGGTTTACAAACTTCGGATTTGTCTCCCTCTGTTATTTGCAACTCTTGTTCTTCGAATAAAAGTCATAAACTTCAATTCTCTGTGTCGTCATCGCTTACATCCTCCCATCCTCTTGAAATACTTTTCTCAGACGTGTGGACTTTTCCCGTACTATCTATTGATTTTTATGGACCATTTCACACGATATACTTGGTTCTACCAGTTAAAAGCAAAATCTCAGGTTGCACAAGTCTTCATCGCTTTCAAAGAATTGGTGCAAAATCACTTCAAAACGAAAATTGTCACGCTTTTTTATGACAACGGTGGGGAGTACATTACTCTCTGCAGGTTTCTAGCGACTAACGACATCACTCATCTGACAACTCCAGCACACACTCCTGAACACAATGGTATGGCGGAATGGAGGCATCACCACATAGTTAAAACGGGCATGGTGCTGCTCTCTCATGCGGGAATCTCCAACACCTTCTGGTCTTACTTATTCACCACGGCGGTATACCTTATCAACAGGCTAACAATGCCCAATCTAGCTCACTGCTCGCCATTCCAGCTACTGTTCAAGATGGAGCCAAATTATACAAAATTGCGCACCTTTGGATGCTTGTGCTACCCATGGCTTCGACCGTATGGTCATAACAAATTCAGTCCAAAGTCCACATCGTGTGTTTTCCTTGGTTACTCTCTCTCTCTCAAAGCGCATTCCTATGTATTGATGTTCCCACATCTCACATCTATGTCTCGAGACATGTAACCATCTATGAATCGGTATTTCGCTTTTCTACTCTTACATCTAGCTTGTCCTCTTCATCTTCTATTCGTGAATTCTCTCCTTCAAATTCACCATCATTGTCTCTTGTTCCGTTCCATCATCGGCCACACGACACAACTGTTGCCTCGAGCTCAGCCTCTTCACCCAGAGAATCTCATGACACAGTGGTGATTTCTCCGACGTTGCCTGATGGTTTTGATAGCACTCCTCTATCGCCTGAACCACGATCACCTTCAAGTGCAGAACAAGAGTCACCACCATCTACAACTCGCCTGCAGAGTCCGCAGAATCTCTGTCTCAATCTGCTACTCAACTGGCTGTCATCTCCAACGATCACAATATGACAACACGGGCAAAGAACAACATCCACAAACCAAATCCTAAGTATGGATTAACAGCTGTACTCAAGGAGATTGAACCAACAAACCACACTAAAGCGCTCAAAGATGAAAAATGGAGGAAGTCTTTGAGCTTTGAATACGACGCTCATGGAATTCATCACACATGGGATCTTGTCGATCGCAGCTTGGCCAAGAACATCGTTGGTTGCAAATGGGTTTACCGTATTAAACGCTTACCAAATGGTTCTGTTGATGGGTATAAATCAAGACTTGTGGTAAAAGGCTTTCATCAAAGGCTAGAAATCGATTTTCAGGAAACATTTAGCCCAATCATCAAACATGCCACGATTCATTTGGTGCTTGGCGCTGCTGTTTGAAGAAATTGGATCATTCGACAACTTGACGTCAACAACGCCTTCCTTCAAGGCAATCTAACCGAAGAGGTTTACATGGTACAGCCTCTTGGCTTTATTGACAAAGACCGACCATACCATGTTTGCCGCCTTCGCAAAGCGATTTATGGCCTAAAACAAACCCCACGAGCTTTGTACAATGAGCTGCGGAAGTTCCTCTTAAGCGCTGGCTTTGTCAATGCACTGGCTGACGCGTCCTTGTTCGTGTTGTGCATTGGTACTTCTCTCATCTACATCTTAATTTATGTAGATGACATCATTGTTACATGATCCATTTCATCAGAAGTGACACGAGTTATTCAGCTATTGGCCACGTGCTTCTCTCTTAAAGATCTGGGTCATTTATCGTACTTTCTTGGCCCAGTACATCACTGAACAAAGTACAGCGAAGGGCCTTCTTCTCACACAAACAAAGTACATCACTGATCTGCTTCATCGCAACAACATGACAAATGCCAAACCAGTCTTCACGTCAATGTGCTCCACTACGGTTATGACTCTCACTTCCGAGACTGAACTTCCGGATCCAACTCATTACCGAGCAACGGTTGGCAGCCTACAGTACCTGAGTTTGACACGTCTATACATCACTTTCACAGTCAACCGGTTATCTCAATATATGCATCGTCCGACAACAGTCCATGAGGAAGCCATGAAACGGGTACTCAGGTATCTCGGTGGTACTGTAGACAATGGAATTTTCTACTCCGCCAACACGCCTTTAAACCTCCATGCCTACTCCGACGCTGACTGGACTAGAAACAAAGACGATTACTCTTCTACTGGCGGCTACATTGTGTATCCTGGTAAGCAACCAATTTATTGGTCCTCAAAGAAACAAAAAGGGGTCTCTCGTTCTTACACAGAAGCGGAATACCGAACTGTTACAGAAGCAGTTTCAGAGGTCCAATGGATCGTGTCCCTTATGGTCGAGCTTCATCTTCGATCATCAATGACTCCTACCATCTATTGTGAGAATATTGGCGCCACATACCTCTGTGCTAAGCCAGTTTTTCACTCCCGCGTGAAGCACCTTGCTCTTGCCTATCACTTTGTCCGAGAACATGTCCAGAGCAATGTACTTCGGGTCTCTCATGTCAGTTCTGTCGATCAACTTGCTGATACTCTTACTAAGCCACTGCCTCGTGGCGGTTCCTTGAACTTGTAGACAAGATTAGACTCTCTAACGGACATTCATCTTGAGGGGGTGTATTAGTATAAGTCATACTTATCTCTATATTGTTGTAATTATCTCTACGAGATCTCTACGGATCTTCTGTTAAAAATCATAGTTGTATTGTGTATATAATACACTCACCATACATCAATAAACGTACAATTCAGAACATTTTTAACGCCACCTAGTAAAATTTACGCATGTATAAAAGAATTAATTATATAATAATTTTATAATTTTCCTAAGATTCAATTATGAGCGACATTTACTTTTTCATATGTCATTTGAATCCATTCATGTCTTTTACCAAAAGCAAACCAATAAATCGAACCCGACTTAGTTTAAACATCAAGTACGACGATGTAAGTTCTCATCGTCGTCATCAACAGCATCGGTGGCACCAGCAGCGAGATCAAGAAGCTTCTCCATCTGCGATGTCATCTCCATGAACGTTTTGGAAGATTTGTCGACGTTTTTCCCGACCGTATCCATCACGCGCCTTATCTCATCGCCAGAAACCATAACGTCGTAGTTGGAAGTGTCTGGTGAATCCTTGAGTTCCAATGACGCACTCTTTAGAGACGCCACGATAGTGACATAGGCGTCGTGGCAGACGTCGAACTGCGTTTTCAATGCCGCGTCACTTTTGGCTGTCTCGGCTGCGAAACCCGCCGTCTTCTCAGCATGGGCTATTGCAAGGCTGATCACGGCTTCCGCCAATGGTAACTACATATTTTAAAAATTAAAAATTTGTTCGTCGACGATGTGTTGCCTAGTCGAAATAATATGATAGAAGTTAAAAAGGTTGAGTATCTACATATAAATTTCTAGTTCATCTCTAACCTGATTGAGCATAAAACCATAGACCCAAACTGATTCAAGCATATGAACATGAGAAAGAATCGAACTGAACCAAGCCAAAGTTAGTTAATCTGACTTGAACAAATTTTGTTATAATTAAGACGAAACAAATATAAATTTTTATAACAAATCCGAAAGAAAATACGAAAATAAACGCAAAGAACACAGTTCATCAACGATGTGTTGCTTAGTCAAAATAATACAATGAAGAGTGGAGAAAAATAAGAGTATTTACAAATAAAACCCTAGTTCAACCCTAAACTGATTGAGCCTAAAACCATAGGCCAAACAGATAACAGCATATTAACATTAGGCAGAGAATCAAACCAAACCGAAATTCATCAATCTGAACTCGAATTTTATTTTGTTATAAAACGAAGGGTATATGAATATCTATACAAATCCGAACCAAACCCGAATTATGCGCAACCCAAATATCATTCCCCATTTCCTGATCCAACTACAAACAACCAACCAAACCCAAACCAAACCGAAAACAAATTAATGTGTTTACATTTACGACTTAATAGCTATATGGTTAGATGGTTTGTACCAGGCCGGTGGCAGAAGCGGTGGGTGGATAGGTGGTTAATGTGTCGACGCAAAAAGATTTGTTTTTGACTCGTTGGCAGTTGGCATCGATGAATTCTCTGTTGATCAAGGCTGATGCTGGTGCTAAGAGAAATTGTGACAAGATTGCCATAGTAACGACGAAGAAACAACCGCTGGAAGAAGCCATTTCGTCGCCGGAAAAATATTTTATTTCTCTCGACACCTAAGTGTTTGGGAATCAGATTTTGGTTTTAGCTTTTGTTGGTTTTGGCTACATCACTTTTAGCCATATATATAACAATGCCAGTCTTATTTAAGAATGTCATCTTCAAATTTAGTCAATTTACTAAACTTAGTTTGTGTTTTCTCAATTAGGAAAATTTCTATATATAGATTCGTGTCATGGATTCTAAAATTTTTAGTTAGAAGACTCATTATTCAGAGTCTTATCGTATATATTTCTTCAAAGAAAATTGTTTGTCTATTTTAAGAGAATGAAGTGTCCTAAAGACATCCGATAAAATTGGAACGATGTAGAGAATATAAGCCGATAGAGTAACCTAATCACAGCAAAACATTCAAAAGGTTCAACAAACAAAAATTAATTTTGACTTCTACCCAAAGCTTACACTAAAACTTATTCACAGTTGCCCTAATTATAATGTTCACAACTCCCAAACCAAACCAAGAGGGTCTAAAGTCTAAACCCGTAGATATAATGAAAAAAATTAAAACAATTAAACTCAGTAAGAAAGTGAAACCTTTTTTTTTTTACTTCCATTGTTCACAAATTCACCGTCCTTCCTCTGCAGCTGCATAGTTTCTACTCTCCTTAACTGAAGAACCAGCAATCACATCCTCTTGTGTGTTGCTTCTCGTTGTTCCCCAGTTTCCGTGCCTAGCTTCTGATCGAATTGTCGGTGCTCTCTCATTAGATCCGGCTCTCATCTGGTCGATATCGACCCTGTGGTGCCCTGGATCGCTACCTTCTCCCGCGTTAGAACGCTGCTGTAGTTTCATAACATCTTTGTCGATGTCTAGATCGTCTTCCACCTTCTGACGCCGTTCCTCCATGGTTACTTCCTCTCCTTCTTCCGGTCTTTCCCATGTGGTAGCCAATGTAATATTCCTCGGAGGCTCTTCTTTGGTGAACGCTCTGAAGTCATTCCTCGAGGGCTTAACTTTCGAGCAAAACGTCTCAAGGAAATTGTTCGAACACCCGCGGTTATAAACGTTGATTCTGTTGTCTGATCTGTACCGGAAATTCTCATAGGTCGTCTGAGAAAAATCGCAATGTGGAGGGGATATGAGATGAGACACAGTTTACTCAATACAAACTCCGAGAATATCAAAAACTTACCTGGTTTGTGCTAATGAGGTACAAGTGGAACCCGGTAAGCCCTCCAACAAACCACAGGGAGATAAAGCAATATATCATCAGCATAACCGACCAAGGCGATTCTCGCATCGCCCTCCACACGGTACCTTGATTGTTATCCATCAGAACCTTGATGTATAAGGCCGACATCGAAAACACGTAGATGCAGAGAAGAGTTGCAGAGGAAACAAACATGAAGAAGTACCTATAGTTTCTCTGCCCACAACACACACACACACACAACAAAGAGAAAATGCAATGTCAAGATGTATCGGCCTAACAGAAGTACAGAACAAAATCTTCAACCTTTGCAGATTACAAGTTATGAATTTCATATCTCCCAAGTTCAAAATGCTTTTTTAAATAAGCTTACCACTCCAATGCATTGGCCTACCCACGGGCAATGATGATCAAAACGCTCAACACAGTTATTGCAAATGGAACAATGGGAGCAACGAGGAGGGCGATAAAGCATGCATGTATCGCAGTATTTAACTCTAACAGAAACACCATAAACTATGACTTCTTTCGTCCTAGGGATTTGAACAGTGGGTGTTTGTCTTCCATCACTTGACACAGTTGTCTCATAGCATAGTTCTTCCTCTGGCGGATGCGAATTTCTTGGAACGATTCCCGGATCTCGCGCAGAAGTGAGGAAGAGGAGGATCAGCACCTATCAAAACCACTCATATGATTAAACAAAGCAAAAATAAACGAAGAACACTAAAACTTCACCTCTAAGCTAGAGGAAAGAACATAAACATCAGAAAATACATGTTATTGTGGTGTGATTTAAATATATTATTTTTGTTAAATTATTAACTTCTTGTGGTATGATTACAAGTGAATCATACTATGATGCATTTCTATATTCCACATTCAAGAAATAACAAAAGAGAAGATAACTGTTTACACTACCCCCAAATTAAAGGTAAACCAGGAAAAACATGTAAACAAGAAAACAAATATGGAAATATCAAATGGGCATTGGAGAAGAGACTTACAATAACATAAACATCATTCTAAGATGCAATGCTACAATCAATATTCAAAAAACTTACAAAAGAGATGAGAAGTGTTTACACTACCCCCCCAACTTAAAGGTAAAACAGGAGAAAACATGTAAACAAGACATCAAATATGGAATATCAAATGGGCATTGGAGAAGAGACTTACAAAAACAGTAAACAAAATCGCCACCACTAAGATCGCGTCTCCTGCAGTGTTTGGTAAGAACTCGCGGCGAAGGTGAGTTGCAACAAATACAGAGAACAAACTAACTGGAGTTATGATGAGCAGCAAGGTAAAAGGAAGAGACCAAGCATCTGGCCCAAATATCAATCTCCCACCAAATAAAAACTTCTGCAAAAGAGAAATGAAACAGAAGATGATGATCAATCATGTAATAACTATACTCACAAGTGTTAGTGCAATCCTTTGAACAAGTATTTTACAAATATGGTTTCATCCAAAATACATCTTCATGCTTGGAGTGTGAAATCAAGTGACAAATTGTGAACATCAATGTCGTAAAATCTAGTAGTATGGTATTCATGTTCATACAAAGACCTTAATCGCTAGACACAACGATAACAATAAGCTAGAAACTAAAATCTTCCCCAAAAATAAAAACTTCTGCAAAAGAGCAATGAAACAGGATATGATGATCATGTTAATAATTATACTCACAAGTGTTAAGAGGAATCCATTGTGACAAATGATGCGCAGAAACAGAAAGTTCATCAATGTCGTAACATCAACATTGAACCAAATAAAATCTAGTATTCATGTCCATATTTAGACCTTAATCACTAGACACAATGATAACAATAAGCTATCAATAGTGATAAAGCTGAAATATGTCCTAGAAATCAAAATCTTCCCAAGAAAATTCTTCTCTGCGATAAGTGAACCAATCAGTCTCTAGCGAAACTCAGACTACATCTTAGAGAGTGAAAATGTCTCTTTTGAGAAAACCCTAAATACATATTCCTTGAGAAACCAACAGAATTCGAATAATGCAGATTCCAGAAAAGGGGAAAAAACAAAAAGTTTAACAGAATCGAGACTCAGATACACTTACATTACTTCCTTTCCAGGCTTCGTAGACCCGTCTCGCCATGAGAATCAGCGAACGGATCAGACACTCTTCGCTACTCTCTGACGAATCGGAAGATCCTGAGAGTTTCCTCGCCGATTCATTTCATTCCAGAGTGAGTGCTCTCTCTCTCTCTCTGGCGAAGAAAATGATGACGATTCGAGACGAAATTGATGCAAACCCAGAAGTTGTAACAAATCCAGGTGGAAGAGTAATGGCAAAAAGAAAGAGAAATCTCACAAAGGGCGTTTCGTTTCTGGATTGTGTCTCCCAAGACGAACATTATAGTTTTGTTCCGTTTTTAACTTTTTTATTTTATTTTATTACCTCATCATATTTTTTTTAACATCTGATTTTGGATCTAAACGGTAACGTATGAATTTTGCTGAACGTGGAATCCGGCTAAATTTTTGTGTTTTTTTTATAGAATCTGCCTGAATAACTACGATTACTGAATAACTGAAAATATTGATAAATTAAATGGTTATGAAATAAATAAAATATATTGCAAAAAAAATAAAATTTCTATTTCACTGTTTACTTATCATGTTATAAATTTTAAATTTTAAAATTATAAAGTTATAGTTATTCTATTTTCAAAATAACAAATAATTTTTTATTTATTTAAAATTAACAGTTATTTTCGAGTTCTTAAAGATTCCTTAACTGTTAACTAATTTGCGCCAAACAGTCATCGGAAAACACTTTTACATCGTGTTTTCAAAATATCACATTTATTTTTTAGTATATTTTGTCCTATTTTCATTTAATTTTTATTTGAACATAATATTTTTAAAAGTTATTTATGTTTTTTAATGTAAAACAAATATTATTATATGCTATAATATGGTGGATACTTAATAATAATAAAAAATAATCCGACAATAAGTACATATGAATAATTTTACAATATGTTATTCAATAATTTATTCTGCGCTAATTGAATTGAATTTAAACACATATAAAAGTTTTTTTAATATTTATAATCAAGCAATTGTTATTAAAAAAATATTGAACAATCTGAAAAAAAAAAACATTTTTAGCAATTCAGCAGATAAATTCGGCTCATTTAACTGGTAACCACTTTTTTTTAGCATAAATTCTTCTCAATTCAGACATTACTATGTTACTAGTTACATCCACATAATAGGTAAAAAATATTTTAAAATAATTGTATATATGAATAAAATGAAAAATATGTTAAAAATATAATTGTTTTAATGTATTATTAATATATTAAACATCATAAAAAAATAAGAACTACAAAAGTTAATAAACTAAAAATATATTTATTCGTAGATATATTAATGCACTAATGATATGCAACTCATAATAGTTGTTTGATTCCTTCTTGTATTGTATGCATATATGCTCCATACGTAGTTCTTTCTTGTTCTTGTAAGAAACTTAGTTCAACACTTTCTCCACCTTTTTCAATATTATCAAATTGTTCTCGTGAGATTGCGTCACCTTGGAAAGCATCATCAAAATCAAAGTCTGGAATTTGAGAAATACGAATGAAGTTATGCAATCCAGTTGTTATAATTACTTTGTTTTGTGTCTCGACATCGTATCTTGGAAACTCTGATAAAATCCGCCATTGTTTTTTTCCATACTCCAAATGTACGTTCAATCACTGAGCGGAGGGAAGAATGCCACCGATTAAATAACTCTTCTTCATTTCTAGGAGGAGAAGCATCTTGAAATTGTGTCAAATGATATATGTGACCTCTATATGGAGCTTAAAATCCTCGAGTGTTAGCATAACCATAATCTACCAAATAATACTTCATAAGCGGATGAGTTGGAAAAGTCGGATCACGCTCCATTACGTAAGACAAGACTCTCGCATCATGTACAGATTCAGGACATCCTACAAATATATAAGTGAATAACAAATCCAAGTTGCAGATTGCCAACACGTTAATGCTTGTCTCTGAATGCTTATTATAAAAACGAGTCGCCTCAGCACCAGCCACCATGACCGTACAATGAGTGCCATCCATTGCACCAATGAAGCCATTAAAATATGGATGATAATTTGTATCATCTCGGAAACCTCGGGGTATCTGACATAGTTGATGGAGCGACTACTTTCTAAGTAATTTATGAGATAGTTTTCTGCAAGCCTTTAGACATTTTTTATTGCGTCCAACCGTATCTTGTGCCCGACCGAATAAAAGGCCAACTGAATGTTGTGCCATGTTATGACCACATATCATTAGAAACATTGCCACGGTTTCTTCCATAGATATGTTTTTTGTAGACTTTATTTCACACTATGTTTGTAATATCTCACATAGATGTGTAAATACTTTTATGCGCATCCTCAAGAGATGTAAGCAATCCTTTGGATAATTATAAATCTTTGTCTTCATATTGCACCATCCTAAGCCCCATTCATTTCTCATTGGTTGTCGACAATAATATTTTTTTATAATAATCTAGCACAGGCTTGAAAAGTGCTTTCATGCACTACAGGAAAAAAGAGTTTTCTTAGCACTCGAAAAACGCTATCTAACGATATAATAGCGTTTTGAGAAGCGCTATATCAGAGCTCGCGATAATAGGTCGGACACTTTAGATAGCGTTTTTTAGCGATACTATAGTTTGTTTATATAACATAACGTTTTATTCAATGCAATAAAAGTTTCTATTATAACACTTATTAATTGTTATTAAGAATAACTTAGACAACGTTTCTAAACTGTTATTTATCTTGATTTTATAGCATTTCTATAAATGCAATCGATGAGTATTTATACAGTATTTGTACAAATTAATATACATTATTCATAATATTTGTATTTCTATTAATTAAATTAATTGTATTTAAATTATGATTATTTATTTTATTTTTGTGATAAATTGATATTAAAAAAAACACCATATGTATTATTATGAAACCATAATTAAACAAATCTGTATTACAATTACAAAATAAAATAATTAGCTTGAAGCAAAACATCCATTTTAATTAAACAAATATGTATTACAATTACAATTTGATTTGCCAAAGAGATTGAAGCAAAGCATCCATTTTAGCTTCAATGGCTTTCTGAATATGCTCCTTTTTGTTCTCTCCTTGGTGTTCATTCAACTTGTTCACTTCATCCTGCAACTGAAGTAACGAAACCGCACCTACAGAAACAAAATCATCCAAAGAAAAGTATTTCTTTCCGGTTTAAAATACCAAAAGATTTCGGTTAAT
This sequence comes from Alliaria petiolata, assembly GCA_020283515.1. Lineage (NCBI taxonomy): Eukaryota > Viridiplantae > Streptophyta > Magnoliopsida > Brassicales > Brassicaceae > Alliaria > Alliaria petiolata. The sequence continues at coordinate 477,519,074 of JAHZTW010000001.1, read as the reverse complement.
TGCGTTTTCTTTTGTTTTGTTACCAGAAGCAGCCATCACTTGAGATATCATATGGTGGCCTTTGTCACGCACCCACTCCGCTAAGAAGGGCACCTAACTTGAAACCCGACTTCTTGACCGAGACGAACACCAAGCTCATGCGCCACCCCCTTGGCAGTGGCGAGGACAGCAACACGACGTGGTTGTGTAATACTGATAACCCCGCTTCGAGAACTGAATTGCTTTATAAAGGAACTGAAAGATTCATAAACCGAAACCGGATTAGATTACCACTGAACCATAGAGCAAAGAAGAAGAAGAAGAAGAAGAGTAAGAAATATCAATATCTGATTTGGAAGTTTGCTGGACCTCTTGTGGAGTATTAGATCTGAGAAAAAAAAAATGAGATATGTGAAGAAAAGAGGAAAGGGAAGAGACGAGTAGGAGAAGCGGAGGAACGAGAAGTGAAAAAAAAAGGGTTTAAAACTTGTGTCAAGTGATCCTAGTCGTTGGATTTAGTCTTAATCAACGGTGGATAGTGCAAGAGTGTGATCCTTACTTTTAAGGATTAGCCAATAAGAAGTCATCGTTTTTTTGTATTTTGAAAGTTTTAACACTCTTTATTTTTATTTTTAATTAATTGCGCGTTAATTATTGAAAGACAAACTATATATTGTAGAACTATTTAACAAATCATTTGACGACATATCTCACTTGTAATCAACTTTATTTGCATAATAGTTTTATATCTGTTTAGAGTTTTATTATAGATGTCCAGGTTTTAGAGTTGATTATAAGTGTCTAAGTTTTAGAATTTAGGATTTACAATATGATTATACTTGAAATTTTTTATAGGTATTGATTTTTTTTGTATATTGTTTGATTTTGATGTTTAATAGTTTATAATTAGAAATTTATTGTTTATGATTAATAGTTAGTAGTTTAGGGTTTAGAGTTAAAAGTCGAGGGTTTAATGTTTGTGTTTGAGGTTTAGAATTAGAAAATTATTATAATAAAAAAAATTTGAAAATTATATACCTTAAATCAAACACTCATTAATCAATAAAACATTATTATATTTTAATTGTTAATAATACTAAAAATATATATTTCATACCCTATATACTCTTATACCCTAAACCCCAAACCCTATACCCTAAACTCTAATTCAAAAACACAACAATTTTTTTACTGTTTTGTATTTTGCAATAATTTTGTTATATTTTATATTCTTAATATGAAATAATAATTTGTTATATTTTTCTGAATTTAGAAATAGAAAAATATTTTACAAAAATAAGAATCTCTATACCCCTTATTAATCCATAAATTGTATTATATTTCAATTGTTAATTTGCTCTATTCTATTTTGATTATTATTATTTTTTTGGTCAAGAATTATATTTCGATTATTAAAGAAACATATAGATAATGAAAATGTTATTACCAAACAAAAGCCACACACATGTTCTAGTAGCCAAAACCCTATGATGTACATATTCTCGACTCATAACAAACGCAAAGACATTGCTCTAACTATATAAGGTAGATGGTAAAATACTGTAGACTGGGAAAAATCAGAGGCCTCTTGCCCCATAGTAGCATCCTATCAACTCTGTCTTTGCTTCTCGGGACGAAGTAAGAGGTTTCTCAATTTTATTCCCGGTTTTGCCACCTGAGTTTGAGACTCTTGTTGTTTTAGGAGATGAAGCAAAGGCATCACGTTTGGCGATGAAGCTAGAAGCTGATAAGAAGAAACAAAATCAAAAGCAAAATCTATGCTGGCAAAAAGAAGAGACAGAAGGAAATCACATTCCCTGAATCACATAGCAAAAATTTCAGCTAAGTAATATAACGAAGCTTAATAGAGAGATCCACCATTAGAGTCGTTCGAGCACAAACACAAATTAAAATTTAGAGGAAAAAAAAACGAATCTGTATCGGTTTCAAATCAAATAACGTAAGAATCAAGCTCAACAACACATGATTATATATAAAAATGCATTAACGATCGATTCCAAAATTCCACTAAAGCATGATCGATCAACTACTTCTTCGCATACAAATCTCATGATGAATTATCGATCGATTGAACTAAAAACTCCATGAAAACACATAGTAATCTATAACTTGTTCGGAATCAAATCAGTATTATAGACAATACCAAAATCGTTAGCAAGGTATTCAAGAGCACCATTAACTAATCTGATTCAATCCAAAGGAACATCCATAGATACAAGTGTATTTAATCATACCCGAGAAGATAATCAAACAATATTGCAAGGTCTGAACTTTCCTCTCGAGCTCTAAGATATACCGAGCCTTCCTCTTTTTTGAACGAGCAGCAGATTGTCAATTAGCAATTATCCTGCACAGAGTGCATCAATCAATAGAAAATACTGAATGTTTCCACTCTATGTTGGAGAGTTTAGAATAGCACAGAGAACTTTTTTTGTTACAATAAGTTGTTGAGAACAGTCATGCCATTAATAGCGACTATTACCAGAGGTTCATCACAACTATGAAACTCTGAGAGTACATGGATCAAATTTCACACAAAGCTAAGGCCCAAACAACAAGCCAAGTTACAAGCACAGCACCCTAACACTTACCCGATTGAAGAACGAAGAGGAGAAAGGAGGAGGACAAAATCACAATAGATCGCAGAGCACAGAGAAGACGAGGAGGAGGAAGGAGGAAGAGGACAATCCGCAGGAGATGAGGACTTGACTGAATATCTGACTCGGTGGAGAAGAAGAGAGAAGAAAGGCGGAAGTAGAGACCGGGGAGGAGGAAATCGAAGAACCTTTGGTGAGATGTAACTCGCCGGAGATGAAGAGACTGCTACACAGAGTCAGCGGAGAAGACAGAAGAAAGATGGAGAAGAGAAAAGAAAGGCGGAGAGGTCGAGACTAAAAACCTCGTCGAAGTTTTTTTTTTTTTTTATGAGCTATATTTTTTTTTTTAATAAATCAGTTTTATTCCTTTTTTCGTTCAGTACTTTAGCCGGGAAATGAAAATAAAGTTTTCCGCCTAAACTAAACATAACGTTTTTAATATTACCACTGCTATCTAAGATACGTTTCTAAAAACTGTTACTTCCGAAAACAAAACATAAACATAAACTGTTACTTCTAAAACTAAAGGTACGTTTACTATAGCATAAACGTACAAAACGCTATCTTCTTCTGCTATCTTTACAACATTTTCTTGTAGTGCGATATACTCATATATTTCACATATTTAACATGTATTTAAAATAGGTTTTTCATGCATTATTTATCTCATTTTAAGTATTAGAACACTTTACATTAGCATTTGTATGGTTTCTTGCATATTTGCATTTTTTTTCAGGTTGTTTAAAGTACTTGGAACTGTGATGGATGCTGAACATTGACAAGAAAATGAAAGAAGAGCCTAGAAGTTGACGGGAATCAAGGGAAAACTTAGACAAAAGAGAAGAAGCAGAGATCGACCTCCCAGCCCGTTTCACCTAAAAGAACGACCCCAAGATCGACAAAGCCAAGATCGAGACGCAGATCTAGCAGGATGAGTCGATCTATGAGAGATCGACTAGACGATCGAGGAGCCAACCCGAACCAAGCACATATCGAGTAGAGGATCGACCAATCCAACTCGATCTTCCGAGCCAGGTGTACCAACCCCTTCCTAACTTATGTGATTGTCTTCTAGTGAGGGGACCACTTTGGTTTCAAAGTCTCTTAGAATACATGAAACCTTGTTTTAGGGAGGAGACATTTTCATATAATTCTCCTTATGACTTCTAAGAGAGAGGACTTTTGTGTATCATCTAGAATCACTTTTCATACAATCAAAGCGAGCGTGAGAGAGAGAGAAAGAGAGAATTATTGTAGTGTTTGTAAGCTCTTTCTTGTTCTTGTGTGTTCTTGTGTGAAAAACCTTAATCTTCATTTGGAATCAAGTATTTTTGTTTTTCTTAAGTCTAATCTTTCTTCTTGCAAAAACCGAGCATGTTCAACAACTCTAAACTAATGTTCAAGAGAGATAAGAACATGATTAGTGAGTAAATCACTAAGGTTTGGGGTTGGGATGATTAAGGGGGTTGAAGACTAAAATCTTGGGTCTTTTCTTGTTCTTCATCTAATTCTCTTCTTGGATTTGGGGGTTTTGAAGTCTAGAGATTCTCAAAGGAGATCTCTTTAATCTTAGGGATTTCCTTATCCTAATAAGACTTAGGAAATCCCTTAAAACCAAATCCAAGAGACTAGCTCATCCTTTCCCAAACGCTATGGATGCTTAGGGAGTTAGTTAAGCCGTCTTTTAAGATCCAAGCTTCATGTTCTTCACCCTATCTTTCCACCACACATCATGGGTTAGGAGGAAAAGGTGAAGAAATGATTTATACCACACACCATGGATAAATCTAGTCATGACTTCTTAAGCCTTACAGATAGCACCAAAATGTGTAAAACTATGTTTTTAAAACCCCAAGTTCGAATTTTCAACCTCCCTAAGAATGAATCCCAACCTTAAATCTGTTTTTAACCCTTGAAAACTTAAAACCATTTTCCTCCTGATTAAAGTTTAATTATTCTGGCTAAAAATCGCCTAGATAGCTTAATAATGCAATAGAGTTTTCTAAATTTGTAAAGTTATTTTTTTGCTAGTTTTAGTATTTTAGAAATTGCTTAGAGTCTTATTTTACTGCCTGAAATTGAGTTAGTAGTCGTTAGAGTTTTAGAAATAGTTTTCAAAAATATTGTCACTTACCAAAAATTGTCTAGTTTATCCGGTTTTAGATTTTGATTTTATAAAATTAGTAGATCGGTTGTTTAATCGTTTAGAAGTCGTTTAGTAGTTGTGTAACCCTTCAATATGGATTTTAAAATAGTTTTCATGGTTGTATAATCACTGAAAGTACTTATTATAGAATTGTTCCCCAATTAATCCGAATTCTGCTTAGCTTTACTTGAACTCTTGTATTCTTGGTATTTTCACCATCTCAATTTGGATTGACTCCTGAAGTATTACAACAACAAAAAGAGGCTTTAGGATTTGATTAGAAAACCACAGAAAAGTTTTCTTATCAAATGGCGCCGTTGCCAAACTTGGGTTTTGAGTGAAAGTATTAGGATTTGGAGCTTAGTGGAGACTAAGTTTTTATTTTGCATTTGGTTACTGATTTTTCAACTTTTGTACTTGTGTTTTCAGGTATATGAACCAAAGGTCTAGAGGTGACAACAACTTACTCACGCCATTAGACAACATCCATCAACTTGGAAGTGCAAGGCATAGGAGGGAAAGACAACTCGAAATTGAAGAGTACCATCAAGAGGTAATGGTTGACCACGACCAGGTGGAGGACCCAACTCAACATGCTGCTTCTGGCAGAGACAATGGCCACCCTTACCACCCTCCAAGGATACCATGTATCATTGGTGCGGGTGATGCACTAAACACCCACACCAATCGGTTTGGCATCACTCCACCACCGGTGCAAAACAACAACTTCGAGATCAAGCTTGGATTTGTCTCTATGGTCCAGAACAGCAAGTTCCATGGCCTGGCAATGGAAGATCCACTGGAGCATTTAGACAACTTCGAACAAGTGTGTGGAATGATCAAAATAAACGGCATATCGGAGGATACCTTCAAGCTACGACTTTCCCTTTTTCTCTTGGGGACAAAGCTAGGCATTGGGAGAAGACCCTACCTCAAGGCACCATCACGTCATGGGTTGAATGCAAGAAAGCCTTCCTGTCGAAGTTCTTCTCAAGCACAAGAACAGCTCGTCTTAGAAGCGAGATAAGCGGTTTTACACAAAGGCAAAATGAAACCTTTAGTGAAGCAATTGAGCGCTTCAAGGACTATACCATTCAGTGTCCTCACCATGGTTTCACTGAGGAGACACTCTTGAGCACAATATATCGTGGAGCCTTGCCAAAAATTCGCATGTTACTAGACACGACAAGCAAAGGGAATTTTCTTGGACAAGATGTGCAAGAGGGTATGGAGCTGATTGAAAACTTGGCTTTGAGTGATGGTAACTATTCTGAGGATTATGACCGAGCACTAAGACGTCATGAGCTGGAGGCACACAAGGAGCTGAAATCACTCCATGAAAAAATTGACAAGATGATGCTTGTTAGCCAAAAACACGTCCACTTCGTTGGTGAAGCCGCATAATTGTTCCAAGAGAGAAATGAAGAGGAGTTTGAGGAAGCGAATTGGGTTGCTGGCCAAGATTATCCTAAGCCACAAGGCTATGCTCCAACGTATCAAGGAAACAACAACAACTTGTCTTACAGAAGCACCAATGTGGAAAATCCAAAAGACCAAGTGTACCCTCCACAACAAGGCAATCAAGGAAAACCGTTTGTCCCCTACAACAAAGGTGGATTTCAACAGAACAATGGGTATCAAGGGCAAAGACAAGCCAACTACCAAGGCCACCAACAGCAAGGGAACAAAGGTTACCCTCCTGGTTTCGTGCCACATCACCACCTCAAGATCCGGTACAAGCTATGTTCCAACAACTTCTTCAAGGACAAGCATCTACAAATCAAAAATTTGTTGATATGAACAATCGGCTGGACTCTTCTCTTACTGAGGTGTCTACACAGATCAGCAACATCAACAACAAGATTCGCCAGCTTGAGAAAGGAAAAGCTAGTTCAAGCGGTCTAGCTAGTCTACCCGGCCAATGTGAAACCAATCCGAAGGAGTATGCGAATGTGATCACTCTAAAGAGTGGAAAGGAGGTACCACTACGACCTACGACTAAGGACAATGATGACATTGTGATTTAAGAGGGGCAGAGTGATCTTTCAAATGATCAAGAGATCACCTTTGACAATGTCTACATTGAAAAGGCTAGAAAAGGCAAGGAAGCGGTTTTGGAAAAACAAGTGGGGGAAGCAAGCAAAGAAAAAAATATTTTCGTACCTCCACCCTACAAACCAAAGCTCCCCTTCCCTGGACGTTTCAAGAAGCAGCTGGTTGAGAAGCATAGAGCCTTGTTTGAAAAGCATTTGAGAAATGTTGAGTTGAAATTGCCTTTGCTTGATTATTTGGCTATGGTACCAAAGTATGCCAAGTTTTTGAAGGATACACTTACAAAGAGGGTAAAAGAAGGTGAAGAAGTCATGGTATTGAGTCAAGAGTGCAGTGCCATCATCCATAAAGAGATAGCACCAAAGAAGCTCGGAGATCCGGGCTCATTCACCATCTCTTGCGCTCTTGGTCCATTGAAGTTTGACAATTGCTTATGTGATCTAGGAGCGAGTATAAACCTCATGCCTCACTCTATTGCCAAGAAGCTGGGATTTAAAAAGTTTAAGGATTGTAGGATAAGTCTTATCCTAGCTGATCGAAGTATAAGACTCCCGGTGGGCATGCTTAAAGACCTACCCGTGAGGATTAGCAACGTGAATGTGCCAACAGATTTTGTGGTTTTGGAAATGGATGAAGAGCCTAAGGATCCTCTAATCCTTGGAAGACCATTTTTAGCAACTGCTGGAGCCATCATAGACGTGAAAAATGGCAAGATTTCTCTTCACTTGGACAAGGACATCAAGCTAAACTTTGACATCAACGAAGTTTTGAAGAAACCAACGATTGGTGGACAAGTCTTCTACATAGAAGCTATGGATGAATTGGCGGATGAATTGCTAGAGGAATTGGGGCAAGAGGATCATCTACAGCTGGCGTTGACAAAGATGTGTGGGGAGTATGGTTACCTAAGTGAACAGACCCAAGAATATGTTCGCATCCTTGATTCTCACAAGGTTGTGAAAGAAGATGAGGCCCAGTACCTAGAGATCGACAGTGAGATCGACCAAATGACTCGATTCAAGAGAAAGATCGACACAACGATCGATCAGGAGGACTCAATCGGCCCTGAGATCGACCTTGTGAATCGATCTCCCACTCGATCCGTTTCAAAACGACCAAGTGAATCGAGGGAAAACACTCGATCCAGCCTAGATCGAGCGAGCGATCGACTAGTGGACTCGATCTCAGCGGTACA